>JAUTBT010026331.1:0-19784 GCA_032361225.1 Lepetodrilus schrolli
TATAGTAGTAGAGATGTCTGTCAAAGCTGAGAGCTATAGTAGTAGAGGTGTCTGTCAAAGCCGAGAGCTATAGTAGTAGAGATGTCTGTCAAAGCTGAGAGCTATAGTAGTAGAGGTGTCTGTCAAAGCCGAGAGCTATAGTAGTAGAGATGTCTGTCAAAGCTGAGAGCTATAGTAGTAGAGGTGTCTGTCAAAGCCGAGAGCTATAGTAGTGGAGGTGTCTGTCACACAACATCATGGCTACACTCTAGGCGGCTATCTTGAGATGTGAGAGGCATGGCTGTACATGTCTCAAAGATATCGGCAGGGGTTTCAATGTCAGGACGTTCAAAACACTCAAGTTTCCTTTATCATTAGCATTGGTTACACTGCTTTTTTAATCTATTATTCAAGGTTTAAATCCCAATAACGAAATCCTACTTCAGATTTCTTTGCTTTCAAGATTAGCCAATGGATATAAATCAAAGTGAGATAATATATTGATCATTGATCAGGGCCACTTTATTTTGTGTGTTCACTCTTCGGCAAGACATTTTCCTGTTGTGAAGGAGACTGAAGAAATCCAGGAGAGGAATAAATAACAATTTTTTATCTGACATGCTCTTCTTTCAATTATAAAATCATAATGTTAGCTGAGCATATTGAAAGGTGTTGACCTCATTATTGTATTTTTTAAAGAAAAACATTAATTATTGAATGAAAAATGTCTTTCATATATTTCATTGGATCTAATTAAGACCATTAGACGTTTACAACATTATTTTTGTAAGGTTATGAAAAGAAGTTCATGACAAAATGATGTGGGGTTGATTTGTTTTTACAATATTTCACTGAATTTAATTAAGACCTTGATTTCTAAAACATTATCTTTGTAAGATTATGAAAAGTTAATTACAAAATGAGTTTGTAAATTAATGTGATAAGAAAAGCAATTAATATTCCTTGGATTCTGACAATATTGTCCACCGGTCCCTTATTCTAAATACCTTCACGAGATATCAGATTGAGTGTTTTGGTTACTGAGTTTAGATATCAATATACTTCTTATATAATTGTGGAATCTAATCTATCAGTGTTGGAAGTTCCCTGGACATGGTTACCATTCCAATCAAATTCGGGTGTAAGCACTTGCTATGTCAAGATGTCAATCATTGCTTTAAGACATGAAGTATCCTACCACTCTCCACGTGGCTTTACTTATCTGAAATCTCGTAACAGTAAATATCTGGCCACTGACAACACAGTGGACATGTCGTCATTGAGTTGCATGCTGGTAGTAGACGCCATTCATGCAGGCTTCATATGACATTTGTTTAACGTCCGTTTAGGATTTTTATGTTATGTATGGATACTTAGACACATACAACGTATTAGATTACACAAGCTATTCACATTGGATAATAATTATAATATGTATTACAATAGTACTTTTGCATACAAATCTGTATACAAGCAAGTCCGTGCAGTATTTTATATGGACCCAATAAACACAGGATTGTATAGAAATCTATTGCATGGGGGCAAAACATGAACCAATAAAAACCACATTATTCATAAATCAGATTTCTATCTTGTGCTCCTGAAAACTAATGCCCCAATAAACCTAGATTTAATTTCAATAAAGTAGTGCATTGCCCGGCCCCCTGACATAGAAGGGTATTACCGCCACGCTGCAGCGATTAAAATCACAGGTGTCATATCGGCAACAGTTGACATCTCGTATGTAGTTTTTTTCACCTGCACTATTGACTGCGCTTGTTGATAAGACGTACAGATTCCTATCTGTCAGTCTGGCTGGCTGATGTGTTGAATGTGCGCATAGCTTCAGACAGCAACCGGTCCCAGGGGAGCGGAGAGGGTTGTCAGAGGACACAGGATCACACACAGTAGCCAGTAGGTTCTGACTAATCTCTGATAGGTCGGCCCTGGTTCTGTACAGTAGATAAAAGGTGATTGTTGACACTTGCATCCACCTGTGATTGGCTGCTATTGGAGAGGACTTGCAGCGGTAATCCGGGCTATTGACCCGCGGTCTCCAACCGGCTGGGTGTATGTAGCTGGCTACTTACAGCGGGGGAGATAGCACAAATTGCTCCTTGACCACTGGCGTGGGTTATAAGGAGGGAATTAGTGTGAATAATGTACGCATCACAGGGCTTAACTGCATGGATTAAATCCCACGATATTTAGATATTTCCTGTCCGTGATTTCATTGAATTGCTGTTTACATTGTGGCAGTAAATTAATTAGATTTATTTGATTGACACCCACTTGTTGCTTTTATAAAGGCGGAAAATTGGGAGCATTAATATCTGGACAAAATTTACAATTATTGTTTTGCACATTTTCAGATTGCAATTTAAGCCTGAAGCAAGAAGGTTTTTCTTGTGAAAATCTTTTCTGGACATTTTGTCTCAATTCCCAGAATTAGATTTCAGTCAAGACAGATAACCGACATTGAAGTGGAGCTGGTAATCAGTGGACTTGGTGCTCTAACCCTACAGCATTAAAGGGTATTCATATCTCCAGTCTCCCAGGCTCACACTGTAATTCCTCTGTAATTCTATTACAATATCTGGCTGCCCACAGCAGTGTGGGTCAGTTGATAGCCTGTTGCTGTGCCTAGTGTCCAACTCATCTGTTCACTTGTGTTGTGCCATGCTCATCTGTTCACTTGTGTTGTGCCATGCTCATCTGTTCACTTGTGTTGTGCCATGCTCATCTGTTCACTGGTGTTGTGCCATGCTCATCTGTTCACTGGTGTTGTGCCATGCTCATCTGTTCACTGGTGTTGTGCTATGCTCATCTGTTCACTGGTGTTGTGCCATGCTCATCTGTTCACTGGTGTTGTGCCAGGGTTGTAATCATGCATACTATTACGACGATGCCCGTCCACAATCAGTTAATGTGGCCATTTTGTTGAAATTGCATGAAGTGATAGATAGGCCTGATAGGCTGTCAGGTAAGAAGGCTCGTTGTTGATTATCAGACATTGTCAGTTGAGCACTGGAGTGTAAAACACACTACTGGGTCACGGTGGGTGTACCCGCGTCCCTGAGGGATACGAGGGATACGCTTGTAATAGTGTGAAATGGTGTAGGGTCCAAGTCTCTCTTTGTGGTGGGAAGTAGCGCTGGGAGATAGGAATGTTGATACGGGGATCGTTAAGATCTGCAGAGCCATGTGACACTGACCACTATTGACTAGGGTCCGGCTTGTTTAGCTTTGGCCATTCAGGGATTGGTCCCTTCTCAACTTCGCTTCGATCAGATGGAATCTTGGCTCAGGACAATTCTAGTCTTAAGCAGTTGCAGATTAGCAAACGGATTTATTCTGTGTGAGAAGGATTTCTACTATTTCAGTTGAAATATTTTCAAGTGAGTGATGAATTTGTCCTTTTTGACTCCAACAATAACATGTGGCAATGCTATTGAAAGGAAATTGTATGTCCCATCTCATGAGTTACCACATGTTAAAGAAAAAGAAAAAAATATTTTTTTTTAAATTGTATGCATACCATATGGCACCTTGTTTGAAAAGAAATGTTCTTCTCTTTCAAACAAGTGGTTGCATGTAGTGCTTTATTCAAAATATTTGCCTTAATTCCACAGTTAACTAGCCTGTATCAAGCTGAGTTATGGAAGAGGTAGTGAATGTGTTTGTTTAGCCAAGTGGGCAGGTGGTAGCTTGTGAGTGGAGAGCTCAGGTAACCAGCCGGCTGGTCCAGGGATGCCAGATACCGATGTTCACAAGAATGTTTTGTCACACACAGGTCGAAGAGACCAGGATACGCATGTGCTGTGATGTGCTGTGATGGAGCCAGTGTGTGAGGTACCAGTGACTCTCAGTGTGTAAGGGGGAATGGACTTAACTTTGGTTATTTATCAGGTGAGTACATAAAAACATGTTTGTGTCAGGGTTTTTTAAATGATACTATGCTGACTTGAACTGTATTGAAAGTGTCTCAGAATACTGTTACAATAATTTACACAGGACTACATAACACAGTATTCTGTCCAGGTATCTTCATACTTCTACAACATTCACATAAGCACATGCCCCATCCATCGTACTCTTTATAGATTATACCTCTCTCATCCTCACTAATGCCTCTCTCTCTCTGTTTCCTTACTGAATGCGGTCACATTACCATCTCTATACAAATTTGAATTGATGTAATCAAGCATGATAGGATATGTATCACTTTATTGCATACTACATTCTAAGACATAGAATAAATATTCACTCTACTCCATTAGGAAATTGACAGGAGATTGCATTGCCGGTATTGAAGAATGTATGGACTTGTATGACAACAATTCATCCAACTTTCTCCACGCATGCCTGGTTTGTGATGAGCTTATCTTTTCATATGGCTGTATGTTCATGCATACTACACTCTACATTACGTTCAACTAGTATCGAATCTATTATAGTATACAAAGTCATAGAAAACTCCTCTCCAGTCCACTGGTTGTCAATAGCCTGTATATTTGACTGTCATCATCAACATGCTAAGTCTACTAATTGAGTGCACAGTGATACCGTTGTACAGGTATACTGTTCACCTGTGTGCTACCATATCTGACCAGTTCCAACATGGCCATGTTCTAATTCAGTGAGGAATGCTGATGTCCCTGGCTATAGTGAGGTACTCCAGTAATGTACCACGGATCCTATTGAGTCTCTACTAGATCTGCAGTCAAGCTGTGGATAGTTTGTAATGTGGCCGTGTTTAATGGAAACAGTCGCAGTACTTCTATCAATCTCTTAGTGTCAGACAGGTTTGGTAAGATTGTCAATCTCAGGTTGGACTGTTAATGTTCTCAGGTTTATTTCCTCAAATGTGAATGTCTATGTAACTAAAATCACTCACAAAGCATATCCAGTATTTCACACAATTTTCACAATGCTAATATTCCAGATTCATGGGTTTTCTTTGTGTTTTTACATAAAACCTGAAATATGAGTTTTCCTAGAAAGCATATTCCTGTTTATTTAATGGGATGTAAACATGACTTCCTCCCACTACTTAAAGAGCACATTGGTTGTTCTGCACAACTGACACCTCATTTCACAGTGGTGGAACTTGTAGGGCTGCCTCCAGTGCTAGTAGCGATAGTGCAGTGATCTGTCACCAGGGCCTTATACAGCCAGACAGGCAGGACTACAGGTCTGACTACACGAGCACGCATGTGCAGTCAGATAGGAAGTCAGATTGGATAGACTGTCATATGAGCACAGTCAAATAGCCATAGTTAGAAGTCAGATTGACATGGTCATATGAGCACAGTCAGATAGCCATAGTTAGAAGTCAGATTGACATGGTTAGATAGGCACAGTCAGATTGACATTTGGATAGGCAGTCATATGTTTGATAGACATAGTCAAATAGGCAGTCAGATAGACAGATAGTCAGATGTCTGATACACAGTCAGATAGGCAGTCAGATCGACACAAGGACCTTAGGCATTGGTGCATACTGTTAATATAAGCTGATGTTGATAGATTTGGCAGCTTTGAACTGAGTTCACTCGTAATAATCTGCTTGGAAAGTGGAACATGTTTCAATATGGTAGCCTTAGAAATCTTGAAGTGTCATGTAGGTGAAGATTTTCCTAGGGAAAGTCATTTTAATATTAGTCTTCTTGGAATGTCATTTTTATATTAGTCTTCTTGGAATGACCATCTCCACTTAATCAGGTTAGTCTTTTGTTGAAGTAAATCTGTAGCTGAGTAAAGAAGTACGTAAGCTATGGAACACATAACTATGCAGACAAAAATGTTTGTCTTCCGTATGTATATTTAGTATTTAGAGCCAATTGTAAAGAAAACATTGCAGTATTATATAGTTAACAAAAATAACATCCAGTTTACTCGGTAAACTTCACTTTATTCACATATTTGAAAGCTATTGTGTTTGGAATGGCAGTGTTTGTCAAACTATTCCAGAATTGTTTGCATTGACATCTACAGTATTATGTGCAGCTCCTGTATGTACAAGCCACCAGTATGTAGTTATCTGAAACAGAGATATTATGTGCAGCTCCTGTATGTACAAGCCACCAGTATGTAGTTATCTGAAACAGATCATCTCACGTTGTGTAACACCACTGTTGACGTTCACTGGCATAAACATTATCCACTTGCATATGTTGTGTATTTCATTTAAGGTCATATGGCCTAGCTACTTTAAAGTGCTATCATATTTAAGTATTATGTCTGGGTAAACATTGATCCAACATTAAACTAACGCATTCAACACATTCAACACATTCAACACATTCAGTACATGCAATAAAACTTGAAACATGTTTATTTATTTGTATATTAACTTTTATTATATGTATGTAGTTTCAAACAAAAAATATTCAAATAACATTGTGTAAATTAATATACTTATAAATGTTCTTATGGAATGAGACATCAGAAGGTATTTGCTATAAATAGGGTTACATAGATGCACAGTTTCCAGACTTGTCTGATGTCATATCAAGTCATATGGTGTGTTTGATGATCTGCACTCATAAGTCACTGCCTATTCTAGAATGATTAATTTGAATGTCTGCATCTTTGCCACGCTGGCTTATGTTGTCATGTTCATGCCTCAAGTGAACTTCTTTTTGCACATCAAAGCCTAGGATAATAAAACATTTCTTTCAAAATCTTGTTTCAAACAATACCAACCACACAGAACATAAGTTTTATTTATTAAAACCTATGTATTATATATATCATACTGAAGGTAAAATTTGAAACAACGTTGATTATGCCATTACTTTTTATACTATTTAAAGTCACTGTAAATAATAATGTTTTGAGGATATTTTCATAATGCATATTACTTTTAACAATTTGCTGATGGCTTCCTTGAAAATAACGGTGTTATCAATATGTCAATAATGTCAAGACCTGTTTTGGAGCTGTTATTCCCATTATTGAATGCAATATATGCTATTAATGGTTAAATTGTTGAACTGTTGACATAATTATATTAGTAACTATTTACTTTCACCCTCTGAGACTATGGATAGTCACAGCACTAAATGTAATACATTCAAAATTACCTTATTCCAAGAAATACTATACTTTTTTTAAGTTATGCATCTTTAAAAAAATACTGGTGTTGTTTATAATTTTACCTTCAGTATATATTATATTATATATGTGTATATGTATCTATATTATCATGAAAATATTAAATGTAGAATTGTTTTTATCAATTTGAAGTACTTATTTAACATATTAATGAAGCATCGCAGGAAAATATTGATATTTTGTTTGACATTACTTCTTTTCTCCCTGTTAAAAAAACACCCAGAACTGTAGCTGGCAGATACTACAATGCAGAGATTTTATTAGTCAATATTTCCTAATGATCTATGACCAGGGGTCAATAAGTCCATATTATAACGCAACTGTGATTAAATTTCTCCATTGTCCATCTCAGCTCAACACCAAAACAGCAATTACCGGCTGTAATCTGTTTAATGAGCACAACTATGATCACACAGTAATTAGCTGCTGTGTGCAGGCCTAACACTCCTCACGGTCCTGCAATTAGTGGGACTGTCCGATTACGTCATTAGTGATGGATTCAGCTGATTGCTCGGACTGTCACAGTGAG
The DNA here is from genome assembly GCA_032361225.1 of Lepetodrilus schrolli. Taxonomy (NCBI): domain Eukaryota; kingdom Metazoa; phylum Mollusca; class Gastropoda; order Lepetellida; family Lepetodrilidae; genus Lepetodrilus; species Lepetodrilus schrolli. Next base: position 7,628 of record JAUTBT010026331.1, read on the forward strand.
TGGCGCGTGTCATAGGGGGGCACGCATGGTTGATTTCTGCTCAGAAACCCAGGTGTACTGGCTGGCGGATAGGGGGTTCTTGGCGAGTGGGGGGAAGCATATGTCTCAGTCTGGAAAACTGCTCAGCTGAGATAACTTGCAATGCATTCCCGTTTGACGCTCGGGAGATGAGGAAGTTTGGATTTGTAGCTAATGTTTTGGGTGTTTGTCGGTTCACCTGATTGACGTTTGAACATGTGGGAACTAGGGTAAGCAGGTTTGTGTATTTGTTTTAGTAATTAACTCTGAACATCCATGCAAGTTTTATGGCTGTTGATGGGCAATGAATTGTATAGCATGACTCTTTGGAGAGTATTTCAAGATTCATTTACATTGATATATGTATGTATTTATAACAGATTTGTATTTTGTTTGTTTAAAGAGTTGATGAAGAAAATGGTAGTTAAATAGCTGTACACTGTGTCAATTTATTGGACCAAAATACCTTAAGACACGATTAATATTGGCTATGTAAATTTCTGTCAATGTTGACTGACTTAAGACTTTTCTTTGCATATTTCATGACAATATGTCAGGTTTTCCAATTTTGACAAATTACCATCTACTTGCACACCATAAACTTGGCTTTTATATGCATAATTCATAAGCTGAAGTCTAGCCCATGTGCTATATACACACATGCTAATTTGATAGTAATTAAATTGATACTGAGATGTATAACACTTAATATTTTAAGTTGAATTATTCCAGTTTAATATTTAGACATATATTTTTTATCGATTCTAATTATGATTATCAATCTTACTTCAATTAAATTTCAAATCCAGCATTCAGTGTTTAAATTTTTTTCAAATGTGGTGTATTCTCACAGTCCTAGAGTGAATAAAGTTGAGTTCAGTTCAGTCAAGTCTGTCTGCTAGTATTGTGTGTACTTTTAAAATATTTCATGTGCATATTGAATGTTAATGTGCACATGTTCCATTGATCAGTCACATAATCAAGATGAATACACAGTTAAATAATTAACACAGAATAAAGAGGAGACAGTGTAATCTGATAACATTGTTCCCACGACGATCCATCACATGGTGATCATACAGTGATCAAACGGCCCATTGAACTACAGAGGCATTGTCTGTGAGACTGGTGCTGTAGTCAGTGTGGGGCTGGACCCGGCTACCTGCAGCACCGTGAGAGTGAGTCACTGTGCCACGACTGACTAGGGTACTGCAGGCTTATCATGACTGACTAGGGTACTGCAGACTTATTCACAGGTAATAGGCTGCAAGCAATGGCAGTGGATTGCACAGTGCTGAGACCAGGCTTTCTGCAAAGCTGTCTATCATTGGGATTAGCATTGATAATAGCATTGCCATCAAAGTGAGTGCATGATAATCCATTAACATGAGTAATGATATTTAGCCCTTTGAACATTCTTTCCCAGTGTGGATTTGATTCATTATTAATATGCACATTATTATAATAATGATTATTATTATTATTATCATCAGTATCATAATATAGAATTCTACCTTTTAGTAGATATGACATTTATAGAGATTCTTTAATGAAAGTATCTTTGGTGAACTATGTGTTTTTTTACCTATACGTGGCATGTGGAACACTCACTGAAACATTGCCTCCTCCATTACATGCTAGAGGCTTATCATCAGCCATGAAATTGATGGCTGACTTGCTTACATTTGAAGGCATTCTGTTTAATCCGTGGCTAAACCTTGAGAATCCCTGCACCCAACCGTTTCTCCTGTCCTCCACATTCGTCTGGCGGGATTACCTGTTGAGCTGGAACAAAGTACAATATGTCACTGTCCACCGCATATTAATGAGCAGCTGTCAACTCTGACCTGTTTCCATGACCCCTGACCTCTGGACATGTATCACAGGTGGTTGGTTCACTTTATAATGTGCCATCTGCTTGTTTCAAGCATGATAACAGCTAGTTATCTCTGGCATAGCTTCCTCTTTGTGTCCTAACTCATGCTGTTTATAGCTGGAGGTTCTACTATACAAATAGCTCTATAATTTTAGGCTTTCCGGATGTTCACGCGAGTGGGATTAAAAAAAATTACTGTGACACAAGTTGGTCTGAAAACGTGATGTGAGTTGAAGTTGATCTATAAAAGAATAATAGTTTTATTGAGGTTAAATCATATGCCATTATCTGTGATCATGAGATATATTTTGTATAATTCCCCTCTGGATGAACCTTTACTGTCTATTTATCTGTTTACCTTCTATTTATCTGTTTACCATCTATTCATCTGTTTACCATCTATTTATCTATTTATCTGTTTACCATCTATTCATCTGTTTACCATCTATTTATCTGTTTACCATCTATTTATCTGTTTACCATCTATTTATCTGTGTAGTAACTAGTGTGACTATAACACAATTTTGTTTATCTTCCTGAGCCTTGATCATGGACCCAGATTGTGGATTTTCTAACAGATTATCATATGTACCAGGACATCTCAGTTTCATTTTGTCACCTACCAAGACATCTCAGGTTCAGAGTACCATATACAACCAGACATATTGGTGCAATGTGGTAGTTGTTTTACAGCAAATTGAACATATAACATTTGAGGCTATGACATATCTCCCTGGGGGTCATGCTAGGTCATGACCCTGACTGTGATGTCATTCTTTATTTTGTGAGGTGTGGGGGGGGGGGGGGTAGAGAGGATTTGGGTCAATACAAGTATGATGATAACAATATGATGAAGACAATATGAGTGTAAACAATGTTTGACATTAACAGATTCTGTTGGACTTTGGATGGGATATGTCAGAAATTAACAAGGCAAGAATAGTGATAAAGATTTCACAGAACCTGGAATTACACTATCAAGTTATGACCTGACACTGATCCCCACTAGGTGCTGGACTTGCGTCGCTGGAGAGTATCCTGTGAATACTGTATCTTGATCACAGTTCCGTGCCTGTATTGTGTCGCTATGAAGTTCCCAAGTCCATGGACCATCTTAAAGCCACAAGGTCCAACCCTGTACTCACATGCCCTCTTGTTTCTTTCTAACTTTCTTTTTAATATTGTCCTCAAGATATCACAAGAATGTACGCTTTTTAAAAACTAATAAGCTTGATGCACATTGCACAAATTACCTGTCTGTCCAAGTTACTAGGCTTACTTCTTATGTTGACTTTGAAATATGAACTTGGAAGGAATCAATTTCATCATGATGCTTTGCATTTCTCCAGTGAATAAGTGTCACATGTACTAACCTACAGTCATGAGCTTCCCTCTCACTTCTGACAAAAAAACACTGCCAACAAGGCATGAGGAGGAATGAGCTAGATTACGAAACCGCATTGTCCCAATTTAAAGATAAATATTTTCCATGAGCTTACACAAACTTTGCAGTAGGGCAGGTAAATATGGAAGAAATTGATCATGATGGAGTATACTTTTATGTCTGGAAAGCCAATAGAAAAGCCTGACTGAGGAAATGCAAATGTCCATAAGGCATGTATCGAATTACAGGGATATACAAAAACAGCAATGCATAATTAAGACTACAGGTGGAGATTGCTACTTTGAAATGCTCTCTTGAGAAATCTAGTATACACATGTTCGTGAATTAATTAATTATTCTATGGCGGTACACAAAATCGCCATCCATTGATATGAATATTTTTGAGTGATTATTGAAGAGATCACAGCAGCATTGCTCCTTGAGAACTTGTGCATTTCATATTCTACGGGAGGGGTTTCCCTGGATGTAGATATTATCTACCATGTCTACTAAACTTGTATTTGTGTACACTGTCTATTTCCATTGACTCTCAATTATCCAATACAACCCAAACCACACCACTCAGTGCATGGTGACACGGATTACACATGAGACTACATCAGTACACCACAACTCACCAATTGCACATCATACATCACACAACACACAATGCTCAGAAACACACCACTCAACAACATCACATCCTACCACAACAAACACCAAATAGAAGCATTCATTACATACAACTCAGCAATACAACACACCACACATACCTTACCATGAAGCATTACAACACACCACACATACCTTACCATGAAGCAATACAACACAACACACATACCTTACCATGAAGCAATACAACACAACACAACACACACACACCAAGAGGAAATGCAATACAACACATCACACATTCGTCATCACACATGTCATACGTCACCAAGAGGCAATGCAACACAACACACATACCTCACCACAACATACACACCTCACCACGAGGCAATACAACACACAACTCAGCAATACAACACTATGCAGGTGTTTTAGTGTGTGGCCATCCTTTGAAGCTTTTCTATACCTTCAAGATAATTGAAGAAAAAATTGAGTAAGTGATATTGGATACTTGAAGTCATGTGTTAATGGCTTGTATTGACTTTCTCACACTTTGGCTTTTCTAATGCATTTCAGTCTGCCCAATATGGGTTAATGTTCGGCTATGCAAATAGTTTAATTGTGTGCAAAGTTTAATTGAAATAGGACATTAAGTTGTAACTGGCACTAACATTTCAAGTAGAACCCTGCAAAATACTCGAGTGATCGTTATCAACTTAATTTGAAATTTTCTATCTGAACAGCAACAAGTACATGCCATATTACTGTAATAGCGTCAAGTCAAATTTCAGTAAACAGAAGACCAGGTCTAAGGTTTGCAAATTAGCCTTGAACGTCCACTAGTTTAGAAGTTCTATCACAGTTCTAACAATTGTTTAATGTACATTAACCTATCACATTGCTTCTTGTTATGAATGTGTTATGTCAAAGAGCAGATGGACAAGTGACATTTGTCATATTAGTCATTAAGCTGACACCAGCACTTGTGACATTCAGTTGGTGGTGTAGAAGAAGCTTTCCTTTCACTCTCAGTCTGTCCAGTGAATGTACACAGATACTTCCTGTCCATGTTTATGTATGAGCCATACAGTGTTTTGTTTCTTTGGTGAATGATTTCAGCATATTTCTGAGAGTTTTGTTCAGTAAGTTATTCACTTATTATTGACTGTTTAGCTGAGGAGATTGGAAGTTTATTGGCACTTGCTTTTCTAAATTGGCATTCTGTATTATCTTACATGTACTGCAATGTACTGCTTTTATAGTATTGACATACAGATTTACATTTGCCCCCTACATTTGACTATACAAATCTTCCTAGCATATCATTCAGGGGTTATAGCTTCCAATACAGTGTTCTTCCTTCTGCGCAATACGTCATACTTAGGTATAAATGTCAAAGCCTTTGTGTTAATTTCTCATAAAATATAGCTGGAGGTTAAATATTCGTGACGAATATGCATTCAGGCTATTTTCTTTTATGAATCTATCCATCAAGACTTGGATATCTTTGAATCTACTATCTTCAAAGGAGTTATGCAGTAAGTTGATATATGAATTGCATGATGGTATTATATACATGTCATCCTGCAGGATCAGACTAATATTATGTATATCACCTAGTTTAGGTTATCCATTATATGAATGTTGATATTATTTGATGATATGTAAAAGCAATGGGAGTTGATGTCATACTGTATTTTAAATGTTTTAATGACCTTATGGTTAACAGACATGTAATTGTCGTAAGAAAATCAACCATTTGGTGTAGATAAACAAACTGCATTAACTCATCTGTGAAACTATTTATACATGCATACATCTGATACCTCTCTACCTAGAAGATGCAACAGGATTCAAACTCAGAACCTTCCACTTTGTTGTCCAACACTCTAACCATTGCACTATCGTGCCCATGTCTGTGTGGAGATAGTGTGTAGTCTTCTAAGTGCACCACACAGTATTACGAACAATGGTCACAACATGGTGTGGACAGTGGTGATGACGTGATTGTAAACATGACTTTTCTACAAGGAAGAAAAGCTATGTTGACTTATTTTAATGTGTCTATCTTCATTATAATTCATAACCTCATAACTTACAACATTGATTTCACTCAGGACAGGTAATCTGTAATCCCTCAACTCGTGGGTTGTTGTCCATATCTCTACCATATTAGTATGCTACCACATTAGTATGCTACCACGTTAGTATGCTACCATGTGTTAGGCTTGATTTGATATCTGTTTCTCATAGCGGTGTATTACAATGACTTGTCTATTAAATGAGGTTGTTTACAATCACCTCTTTGAATTCAGTCTTAACAGAGAACAAAACCTAATTTTGGTTCTTGTAATTTCCGTACTGATATTGCTTGTCTCAGAGTCTGTTATTGACTTGATGCAGATGGTGTTGCTAGTCAATGTGTGTGTGTGTGTCAAGGAATGCATAGAATAACGTGATCGCGACATAAAACAGTCCTCACGGGAAGCCAGTGATGACTCAGTTTCCTTATTGTCAATTCGATATCTTTCTGCTTCACTTTTTAGCCTGCTGTTTTATGGTAGTGTCCCAAAAAAGTTAAATCCACGAAGAACAGCCTTACTGCACTGATCAATAGCTAGGAATCCTTGATGCTCAGATCGGATTAGCTCTTAATATAACTCGGGGTTCATTCACGATAACGGCTAGCGTTTGATTCTGTAGTAAAGGTTGTGTGTCAATGAGATCAGCTGGAGAACCATTTTGGAATCAAACATGGCAGCCAATAGTGGACATTTTCTATATGTTATTTTTCAACATATATGGAATTGGGATGGTATTTTGGATAAAATTTGGTTGAAACAATAAGAGAATGTTTCTGAGCTCATGTTGTATTCAAATAAGAACACAAAATGATTGAATATTCTGTCTGTCTGCAGTCTGTTTCACTACATTGCTTTACACTGATCACTGATGATGATGATAATGGACGCTTTGTGAAACATGGCCCAACTCTCCAGGAAGAAACTGACCATATTGCCTAAAGTGCTGCATTTAAATACTGTCACAGCAGATAGATAATAATGTTAGACGAGTTTGACCAGAACAGTATCAATAACAGCTCTCAAGGTGTGCACCAGTAAGTAGGATTCGGGATAGAGGCTGGTTTTTGACAGGTATGTCTGTACTAATATCGATCAACACAAGTGTTTTACAATCCTGGTCTAATGAAGGTTTGGTAGCCGTCTGTTCTCCAGTTTAATGGGTTGTGTGCATGAGATTGTACAGTTTTAAATCAACTGTGGTGATGTGCTTAGGAATTAATGATGACATTTAGTTGAGATTAAAGTATCTTAGCACCCCAAGTGGAAACTTTGTGACATCAAATTACTACCATTGACCTCCTTGCTTTCGAAATCTTTATCTGTGTCAAAATAATTTAAAACAAACTGAAAGCCATTCATTTTATAATGATTTCCAATTGTATCATTGTCTTCAGATGGCATGTAATCAGTACTGTTAGCAACTGTTGTCACAACTCTTCATCTATTCTGACAGTGCAAATTGGTGGTCCAAATGTTTGATTCCGTAATCCTAGATATTCGTAATCCTAGTCTAAGAAACACTGTCGCATTACCAGCAGTACTATTTGGTTCAATTTATCTTTGTGTAATTGGATCTGTGAATTAATGACATGTGATGGACAGCTGATGAAAATGGGGAGATGAAGGCCACCAAGGGAGATAAGCCTGACAGGACAGAATCAGTGATAGCAACCTGCTGGTAACGGAGGATGTCAAAGCCTCTAGACTGTGGACTGTCCTAAATCCAGCTGTACAGAAGGAACAAGAGCTAAATCAAACTCTGATACTTCCAAAGCGTGGTATCAGTTAGCTGAGTGGCATTTGCTAGTATGTTGCTTCCTTTGGATTGATTTAGTGCTGGGTCTATTCGTCAAGTTGTCTCATCATGACGATTGAGCTATCCTCACTCTGCTGATTAGATTGGCTGTTTGTGTTTATATCCAGAGCAAAAAAAAGATATAGAAAGAAGAAGAATACTGTAGGTCAATTAACAGTAATTGCATTTCCACAATGTTTACTGCAGAGTGTTCTGGTTGGATTTATATCACAAATGATAGGAAGCTAACTTTTCATTGCCAAATATATTGCAAATTAATACCATGATTTTAACAGGAGTAACCCTGTTAGATTTGTATATGGCGGTCGGACATGAATCAACCCTCAGATGTTGTTATCTTCACATCAAAGGGCCACCTATAGCATGGACAGTCAGTCTCATAAGCCTGGTAATGGTATCCACATCCATTCTCCTCAGATTTATCACTAAATGTCATCTGCTATCTCTACAGAGGTGTGTTGGCATTGCCCCGTACTGCTGTTCTATTATCATACTGTTAATTGACATTAGACTATCTTCTAAGTACATCCCAACCTCATATTCAGCAGGGATAAAAGGAAGATTGACCTTCAGCATAAGGGACAGAACTCCTTTTGGAAGTTTTCAGTAATGGAGATGGAAATATTAAGTGCTTTTGCTAATCCTTATGCACTACTTGAAGCTGTGCTAGTATGATTCAGTGTTTTGAATACTTTTTCATCCTTTTTGAATATGTTTTAACATTCGGACAGTGTTAGGTGTTAAAGTATCATTGATAGTAGTTTTGTTGCATCTGTTGAAGATATATATTTTGCCTGTCTTTTATCTGACTGATGATGGAAATGGCACACAACAGCAATATCTTGCCCATGCTGCTGATGAAATGTTGAAATCATAGTTGGTTTACGAGTAGCACTTGGTTATGTGGAGTGAAATATTTGCTGTTGCTAGGTAACTTCCTACTCTGCTAAAATCTTGTACTGTGGTTAACTTGACTGTACCTTGTTTTATACACATAAAAAGTCTAGCACTAAGAATATATCATCATTACCTCTGCTCTTCTGATGGCTAAGGGCTAGATGATGGTCGTGTGGGATTAACCCCACTAGGCTAGATTTATATCACAATTTGTTATTCACTGGGTTTAAATGCCACTGACTGATTCAACGAGTCAATTTGATGAATTGCAGTTGAATTCCTATTTTCTTCATTTCCATTGAATTCTATGTCAGAGTGACATGTACATTTTTGTCGTTGTTTTATGAATTTCTTTCAAATTTTATTTCCTGTAAAGTGCACTTGTAAAACATTGGACTTTGGAGTTTGAAACTGCCTCTGGGACTTGGCATCATCACTGTTCGTGGAAGTTATCTTCACACACGTTCAGAAATGGATCTACTGCCAAAGTATATCCTTGGTTTTTCAGTACCAGCTGATGGGGTTTATTGCATCACTCATCACTACAGATGTTGACAGTTTCCTCTAGCCATAAACTTACAAAATATGAACAAAATAATTTTAAAATTGACTCTAAACCCTATACCAGAATTATTATTTTTTAAACAAAAACAGCAAGAAGAGTGCAGTAAGATGATAAGTTACACACCAATTATTGGCTAAATGTTCCGTGAGTCAGATTTCTGCATATTTTACTATTTGACTTGACCAGTAGAACAGTGGACATTGTGCATGTAGATGAGGTCCATGCTGAGCATTCCCTCAGGTCCAGAGTGCTTTAAGGATGTATGTGTTTTCTGTACACCAGTGGAGCAAACTCAATGCAAATTCTGCAATGTCTTACACCTTCCTAACACAGCCCAGTGCACCGGAATTGCCATTCTTTGAGGAAGTGAACATGTAATTTCCCATGACTCCCCGAAATGTCTGACTTTGTTGGATTTCCTCTTTGGAAGGAGGTTTCTGGCATGAAGTCACAGCTGTGATGTAGCAGTCCATGTATTTTACATGTAGATTGGTCAATATCCACGTGTCAGGTGTTATCCATTCCTGTCTCCCTGGGCGGAAGTGCAATCAAATGATATACATCTTCCCAGTAGAAAACTCCAGTCATGCATTTTCCATTTAGCCCAGAGATGTCTGCCCGTGAAGGATGTAATGTGATGTCGGATGTTGATTGCAACCAGTGGGTTCATTTCATCAAGTAGAAAGATAACACCGTTTTTATGCAAGGTCACAGATACTATAATAGTGTTTTCAATGTCAATTAAATATTACAGGTCAACAAGTACCGGTACCCTTTGAGAATTGTATTATGAATTCTTTGCATGTTTTCTTTTATATCGTCTGGGTTTGATGATCTATAGATTGCACTTTTGATGAAGATCACGTAAGCTATTTGTACCAATTTAGTTTTATGATGGATGGGTCTCTCCATCTAGGAAAAAAATATTATATTTTATGGGGATTTTTAAAAATTATAAATGAGTTAACAAACTATTTTCTAATAATAAATGTAACATGACTGGTGAAATGGACTTTACATTTTGTGACTCTGGTAAGTTTTATCTATCTCTTCACTTTTTATATCTTAATTTTCAGAGCATGTATTTCTCTTTTTCTCTTTCTCTCTCCACTAAAAGAAAATATAAAAAAATTCTAGATCTATAAATTATAAGCCACGTCTTTTTCAATGTCTGTTTGCTGGCAGATCACCTCCTCTCACAGATATTTTGCTTGAAGAATTCCAACAGCTGAAATTTTGGCAAATTTACAGCTTTTCATTTTTCAGATAGGTATTAGGAAAAGAGAGATATATAGTTTTCAAAAGGGATTCATTATTAACAGTGATGGACTGTGCCAAGTTATCCTGAAAAATTGACTTACACGCTCAGATCCTGGCCTCTGTGGAGAAAGTGTTACAGATATAACCCAAATTGTATTTGCAAATTCCGTACTACAACCAAACATCACAAGCAAAATTATATGTTGATAACACTTATTTTTATTTCAACTTTATTCCCCAAAAGTTAGATGTATAATCACTGTATCACGAGAGGTCTGGTATGAGCATCAACAGACCACACAGGTTCTACTGTTATTTTCATACGGTACTAATAGTTAAAAAACGTTTTCATCTCCAATAGGGTAATAGTTAGTCCAGATATAAGTTTTATTTGAATTGTGTACTTTTTGGGGTGTAAAAACATAGACGATGTCTATTTATTTTGGACTGTGTTTGTCATGTTTGTTTGCCTTTAGACTGTAGACATCATGTACAAGTTTCAGTATGAACCGAGGACAGTGTTTTCATGTTCACCCACGAGGTACTGTCAGGCACACTTCAGTTGGCTTTTTAACCCTCACTGCTGGATGAGACGCATGCACTGCTCTTTAGGGCATCTCCGGTTGCCTCCAGCAGTGAGAGATTAATTGGGATTTAAAGCATCAAAAGGTTTCTTTATTCACACCAATGCTTCATTCCTGTTGGTAAATGTTGAGTATTCCATTTCTGATAATTCGTGCTAGCATGAATCCTATAGTTTGTAGTTCTGCAGGACAACTGCTGTGAAAATATTATCTAGTGATTCTCAGTTTATTTCTTCAAATACAGTCTTATTAGCTAGCTTTCATTCTTCTTCAAGGATCCTGACAATTTGGTGGTTGCCCGAGTTATTAAAGACCGACACAAGTCGTAAAATAGGATCATAACTCGTGGTATGTCTTGGTTTTGCGCCCTGAGGGAATTATTAAAGCAAGATTATATTGACTAGTGGACTTGTGTCTCCAAGAATGTCTGAAAATCGGCAATTTTAAATGATTTCTGTAAATATTCTGTTGCCTGAAGTTACACACTGTAGGTTTATTTTCATCATCTTAAGAAGAAAATTGGCCGAGTTGGAGAGGTTGGTGTGGGATAATGTCATGTGAGCTGGGACCTGGGGCTAGGGACATACAGCTGATATGTCAGTACCTACACCTCTCACACCTCCAGTGATCAACTACCTACACCTCACACCTCCAGTGATCAACTACCTACACCTCACACCTCCAGTGAACAACTACCTACACCTCTCACACCTCCAGTGATCAACTACCTACACCTCCAGTGATCAACTACCTACACCTCACACACCTCCAGTGATCAACTACCTACACCTCACACCTCCAGTGATCAACTACCTATACCTCTCACACCTCCAGTCATCAACTACCTATACCTCTCACACCTCCAGTGATCAACTACCTACACATCCAGTCATCAACTACCTACACATCCAGTCATCAACTACCTACACCTCTCACACCTCCAGTCATCAACTACCTACACCTCTCACACCTCCAGTCATCAACTACCTACACCTCTCACACCTCCAGTGATCAACTACCTACACCTCACACCTCCAGTGATCAACTACCTACACCTCACA
>JAUTBT010026342.1:0-19783 GCA_032361225.1 Lepetodrilus schrolli
CCTACTGTAGAACATGTAGAGATCTTTCAAGTTAATAAAGCAATGATGTGTCGGCTCTCTGCGTTTATAACTATAATTAATCCCATACAATCAGCAATATCTGTGATTATTTCTAATGTATAATTTCACGTTTCAAGCCAGCCACTAATGAGCAGTTGATTGTGGCCAGAGTGTTTTGTAAAGTTAGTTGTAACTATGTTGACTGTTTCTGTTTCCAGGATGTTGTAGATTCACACCCAGGTCTTACCTTTCTCCAGGATGCTCCAGAATTCCACTCTAGATATGTAAATACAGTAAGTATATGTCCGTATATGTATGCAAGTGTCCATATAACTACAATGTACACATGTCCATGTCTATACACATGTCCATGTCTATACACATGTCCATAATCACTATACAAGTGTCCATATATCTATACACATGTCCATATATCTATATGTCCATATATCTATACAAGTTTCCATATATCTAGACACGTGTCCATATATCTATACAAGTGTCCATATATCTTATATGTCCATATGTTTTATCATTCTCAATGGATTACTATATATATTGGAATATCATATTATTCCCACCAATCACTGTTTGGCTTCTGTAAGTCTGTGTGTAGCTTTGATTGTAAGATTAATAGACTACCGTAATTTCCTTTGTATAGCCCGAGGGCTATACATTAAAAGATATTATTTTTTAGGTGATGCCAGCTATCTACCACTGCAAGCTATCAAGACGGTTTACACAATTAAAATGAAAAATATAACAAAAATAACATTTCATCATCACTGGTGTCACTAACAGTGTTCTTCTCCACCAACTCTGCCTTAATACAATATAATTAGTCTTAAATAGCTAGCACTAAATGAAGCAAGACAATCAACAAATCACATGACTACTCAATGTGATATTCATGTTCGTCAATGTCATATGTCCAACGCTTCGTCTTGTTTTTTATATTTATTAGCTGCAGGCTATACGCAGGAAATTCTGGTAACTTAATTCTGACGTAGCATGGATTACTTTTAGGTTATCGCCAGAATTTACTTCTCTGTAAATCGGTCGTGGACAGGACGACTCACAATACAGGAAATACGAAGGAGTAATTTATTACCGGTAAGTAAAAGTACTAACTTTGCAAGTATCTTGGGGATACACAACAGTTTGTCATTTTTCTATTGCCAGGTAACCGTGTTGATGTTTACACTGATTGACATCCACAGATCTTACAAACTAATAAAAATGATTGACATCCACAGATCTTGCAAACTAATAAAAAAATTATTTACATCCACAGATCTTACAAACAATAAAAATGATTGACATCCACAGATCTTACAAACAATAAAAATGATTGACATCCACAGATCTTACAAACTAATAAAAATTATTGACATCCACACATCTTACAAACAATAAAAATTATTTACATCCACAGATCTTACAAACAATAAAAATGATTGACATCCACAGATCTTACAAACTAATAAAAATGATTGACATCCATGGATCTTACAAACTAATAAAAATGATTGACATCCACACATCTTACAAACAATAAAAATGATTGACATCCACAGATCTTACAAACAGTAAAAATGATTGACATCCACAGATCTTACAAACTAATAAAAATGCTACCTCCATAGGCACCCATTCCATTATAATATTAAATTGAACATTTACCTTTGCGATTGTTTCAGACGCTTGCATTATTAGAAGATGAGGACGACATAAACCAGATAACAGAATTCTTTTCCTATGAACATTTTTATGTGATCTACTGTAAATTCTGGGAGCTGGATAAAGACCACGATCTGTATATAGACCGGGCAGACCTGGCTAGACACAATGAACATGGTGTGTAACGCTATTTCTTGTATTTAGTTAAATTTAGTTTAATTTGATTACTTCAGGCATTATTGCGGGCAATATTAAAAAACTGGTGTACCACATTTTCAAGGACATCTCTCAACCAATCAAATTGCTAGAATTGTCACATATGTTGGATACTTAATTATTTGAGTCTATCTGCACCATACTTTTGTACTAAAGTTATCTTTGTTGATTCCACAATGTGCAGAATCATTGATCCTAATCTGACACAATGCCACTTTAGGGGAAGAAATTGAAAGAAAATAACCACAATACGAGACAATATAAATCTATCATACAAATCCTTCATGTGTAGTTTGTCTATTTCAGCTTTGTCAACACGGGTAATAGACAGAATATTCTCAGGTGCTGTTACAAGGTAAGATAAGAATATTCTGGTATGACAAGTAAAAGTTATATATTATTATTATTATTATCTACACCCAACATTTACCAGCTTAAATTTGCTCTTCTTTTTTAAATTGTGTTGTATAGCTTGCCAGTGTCCGTCAGAGTCTAACGTTGACTGTCTTTCAGGGGAGACAACTTCCAGGCTGGCAAGATGAGTTATCCAGAGTTTGTGTGGTTCTTAATAGCGGAGGAAGACAAAGGAAACCCAACCAGGTATGTATCTCATTTACCTCTGAGCTGCTGACTGGCTCTAGTCTAATCTAACATTTATGCACTAATAAAATTCGTTCACAACTTCTTTTACTATTTTGAAGCTTATCTAAAGCTTTTAAGAAAGCTTTTTGGACACCATTTCTATCTCGCGTACATGCGAGTAATTCACAAGATCTGTCGACACAAACACCCTGTGAGTCTGTCAGACCACTGCCTGGAGCTCTGTCCTAAAGACACCCGTGACCATCTCTGTGCGTGTGTTTGCAGTGTGGAATACTGGTTTCGCTGCATGGATCTGGACGGCGACGGAATCATCTCCATGTACGAGATGGAATACTTCTACGAGGAACAAATGCAGAAGATGGAGGCTCTGGGCATCGAGAAACTGCCTTTTGAGGACTGTCTTTGTCAGGTAGGAATCCATTCGCAATTACCTGCCACAATTACCTGCTAAATTAATTCTGAATCTCTTGTTATTCATCCTGTTTTCTTATAGAAGAAGGCATGACAGGTTTAGTGTATGGCACCTGATCTTAATCAGGACAGTGTGTAAATGTAATTCCCTTTAATGTTGACACTGCTTTAATGCTTGCCATGTATTTAGCCGTGTAGATGGTTTGACCACGTTGTGACTCGTGTTCTTAGCTATGTTGTTACTCGTGTTGGCAGATGTTTGATCTGGTCCGTCCCAAGCAGACGGAGAAGATAACTCTGAGTGACCTGAAGGCCTGCAAGATGACCAACATTTTCTTCGACACTTTCTTCAATCTTGACAAGTTCCTGGAACATGAGCAGAGGGATCCTTTTGCTAACATCAGGGTGAGGAACTGTTCCTGGCAGATATTTTATACAGGACTATTTGGGTGATAATAAGAGCTGTGACACTGACAATTGTGCTGCCTATTTTCTAGCCGCATTAGCCGTCAAAGTGGTAAATCATGCTAGCTGTAATTGATTGTTCTAATTGTGTTTAACACTGACAGCAGAACATGTTAAGTTTAACACTGACAGGGGAACATGCTTAGTTTAGCACAGACAGGGAACACTGACAGGGGAACATGTAGATTAAAACAGACAGGGGAACATGGAGTTTAACACTGACAGGGGAACACAGAGTTTAACACTGACAGGGGAACAGAGTTTAACACTGACAGGGGAACATGGAGTTTAACACTGACAGGGGAACACGGAGTTTAACACTGACAGGGGAACATGGAGTTTAACACTGACAGGGGAACACAGAGTTTAACACTGACAGGGGAGCACAGAGTTTAACACTGACAGGGGAGCACAGAGTTTAACACTGACAGGGGAACATGGAGTTTAACACTGACAGGGGAACATGGAGTTTAACACGAAATGTGGTTGTTGTACAGGATCCTGAGGCTGATGGTCCTGAGCCCTCGGACTGGGAGAAATTCACCGCGGAGGAGTACGAGATCCTGGTAGCCGAGGAGGGGGCCGCTGACCAGGAGGAAATGTGAGTAGAACTGACCACTGTCTGGACATACAGACCTGACCACTGTCTGGACATACAGACCTGACACAGAACTGACCACTGACTGGACATACAGACCTGACACAGAACTGACCACTGACTGGGCAATGCTGTGTACTGGCAGTGAGCACACTTTCATTAAGCTCTCGTATCCACTAACAGATATAGTGCTCTTGAGTCTCTTTCTCACCGACCACTACAAGAGTGCTGTGGTCTGTCTGTGGACACGAGAGCTTCATGACAAGCTTCCCTGGACAATACAATGTACTGACTGTTGTGTGGACCTCAGTAGGGTGCAGTATACTCACCACTGCATAGACTCACATGTACTTGTTTCAGGCTCTTCCCCCACAATAAGCACATTCCCACCAAAAGCCTGACGTATTGGCTATAGCATTGTTATCACTATTGCCACTTGTGTATATGTTTTACCAGTTTGATTGTCGTAACTAACCCAGCTGTCAGTTGTAAAGTTGAGATTGATGTTACGATGTTTCCACGTAGTTAGTTGAGGATCACTGACCGTAATGTTTGTTGCATGCAGCTGGTATGGGCAGTTTGACAGGTAGGACCACATCCTGTGCATAGCACTCTTGACGCCTCGTCTCGGAGGGGGATGTTGTGTAGTACTCCTAGTGAGCAGTGCCGACGTGTCACCGACATGTCACCGAGTACTGTATACCAGCACAGTAATCCGTACATACGACTCAATAACTTTACCACTTTCTTCTCATTCCAGTTCAATTATATTCTTGTTCATTTTGTCAATCTTTTTCTCTACATTTTGACAGATTTTCTTATCATTCTGTAGATTTTGACAACTTCTCTTTTCCCTGTGTTTGGTTGTTGGGTTTTGTTCTGGCTAATGGATGCATGTTCTTATCTTATGGTGTTTACCCAGATTGTCTACATACTTCTGATACACCAATGATACTACAGTCTTGTGTACACATCAAACAAGTGTATTTCAGTATAATGTCCAATTGTTGTGATTACCATCATTATTATTATTATTATTGTAACCTTCTGAAATCAGTGTTAGCTCCTTCATCCTATTCATTGGTGAATCTTCATTTGTTATATAGCAAACACTATCACACCTACATCACATCTACATCACACACCTACATCACATAACCCAGATCTCTTGATGTGAATTGTAGGACACGTGAGTTACCCACCCATGTGCACTCGGCTCTTTCCACCGTGTTTCTGTGTATGTTTGCATGAGTCCTGGTTTGTGTCAACTGTTTCTCTATAAGCTAGACTTGTTTACTATTAGGTATAGGAGCAATATTCACCATGGTACTACTTTTTGAAAGATAAAATTCTTCAAAGTTTGTCATATTCATGTTGTCTTGAAAATGTCTTATCAGTGAACCTTGAGTTTATCATGCAGCAGTGTTTTCACTTGATGATCATTATTATTATAGCTGTCATCATTTTCAGACACTACGAGGATGACTTTGAGCCGGATGACGATGACTTTGTTGGAGAAGACATAATCAGATTATCAGATCCACCCACGCGGAAATCATCGCCTATTGTACGAAGCAGTCCAGCTGACGACATTTATGACTTTAGTACAAAGAATCTGGGATACTGAGTGTATGTTGGTGTGTGAGTGAGGAAGATGTTCAAACTGTGATCTGTGAATACTGCCTAGTCACCGACTAGTCACCGACAAACTCTGTGATCACCGTTCATTGCCGTACACCAATCAGACAAACTCTGTGATCACCGTTCATTGCCGTACACCAATCAGACAAACTGGTCACAACGTTGCCTTTACATCACTTCCTGTACAAAGTCCACAAAAAATAATGACCTAGTTCTCGTGTTAGATGTAATTAAGTATTATTTTGGATTTCAATATGATCATGATGGTGGTAAGTATGACGTAGGAAGTATTTGTTAATATCCAGTGTTATGTTATTTTTGTTTTATTATTTTAGTAGTTATGATACGACACCAAGGAGAAACATGTTCCGTCCTGAGAAATTGTAGAAATCTTGTTGAAGAGATTGTTGGAATCGTCCAAGGCAGCTGAGTTATGCAAGAATTATTTGTGCCCGGGTTTTTCTAGAATTTTGTAATGTTTACTTGTTTCTTGTCGATAGCAATAATTGCATGTCTTCAGATGCCAAATGTTAGTTAGGTTGATAAGTTGATAATGCTTTATGACTTGTCAATAAAAGATTGAATTTTGACGAAAGAAATCTAAACAGTCCTTAATGAAAGAATCTGCACAATAATATATTTATTGTTTTTCTACTGAGTGAATCAAGTCATCAGACTAGTTCAAGCCTTTGCCTCTGCTGGCAGCCACACATCGACAAAACCCAAACCTACTAACTGTCACATCTGACACAGTCCACTGTCACATCTGACACAGACCACTGTCACATCTGACACAGCCCACTGTCACATCTGACACAGTCCACTGTCACATCTGACACAGTCCACTGTCACATCTGACACAGTCCACTGTCACATATGACACAGACCACTGTCACATCTGACACAGCCCACTGTCACATCTGACACAGCCCACTGTCACATATGACACAGTCCACTGTCACATATGACACAGTCCACTGTCACATATGACACAGACCACTGTCACATGTGACACAGTCCTACTGCAGAAGATGACAAATGTCTCGTAAAGACTTACAATGCATGGCTATGTCAAGTTTGCTTTGCTACTAATGGTAAAGTCTCCGTTACTGATCATGGGTCTTGTTTCACAGAACTGCCGCAACACTTTGAGAGTCGTAACACTTTGAGAGCCGCAACACTTTGAGAGTCGCAACACTTTGAGAGTCGTAACACTTTGAGAGTCGTAACACTTTGAGAGTCGTAACACTTCTAGAGTGGTATCTCGCTGCACCTGACTGGCACAAGGAGTCGTAGTTTGTTATCAATGATGATCAAGTGTTGTAAAACTCTGTGTCCAGGCATTGCCAGATACGACTCTCATAGCACAGCAATGGTTCTGTGGAACAGGACCCAGATGTCTTGTACTGATTTACCATCGAGTAATAGTTATTATTTCTGCAATCAATATGTACCACTACCACGTCAAGACATGTTCTACCAGCGATTTCACACCAGTCTTTTAAGTAACAGTATATCACAGTCTGCTTTCATGTCTCCTTTGTCTGCTGTCATGTCTCCTTTGTCTGCTGTCATGTCTCGTACAAACCAGACGGATAGTGTCCATTGCTCTCTAGGGCATCTCAGGTTGATTCCAGTCAGAAGCAGGTTAATCACAGTCAATGCTGTATAGGCCTAGGCTTATGACATTTATAGCATAATGTATCCTGTTTACGTAATACAAATATTTACCTGCAATGTAATCAACTATAGACATATGTTGCCAAATTTATTAGTTTTGTTGTTCATATCTTGTTGCTGAATAGCTAAATCAATGCTGAGCCCACTTAGAATTATATTCTATTGCCGTTGTGATGGGAGCATTCATGTTTGTTTCTTATTACATGACCAGAGCAGCTACTATCACACATACTCCAATAATGTGTTGTACAAATAGATACAAGCCAAACACCTGTGCTGTTTTATGTAAATTAGGGCAAGTTAAGACTTTGTCCTTACATATATTGTGCAGCTAAAACACCACTTGTGTCAATGTTACCAACACTTGTGTCAATGTTACCAACACTTGTGTCAATGTTACCAGCATTTGTATTTTAATGTTACCAACACTTGCATCCCAATGTTACCAAATGTGTGTTAATGTTACCAGCACTTACACATATAGCTCAGGCTGCATTTGTACAGGTAAAAGTGCATTTACAGACACTTTGATTTTGGTACAATATCTGTAACATTTATTTAACCCTTTACCTATTAGAGTGGCCTGGCTATGTAAGGCCCGGCGACATCATAGGGCTTATCTCCTACAACGTTTTTGTAGCAGTATCATTTTAAGCCTTGCACACGTATTACGGAATAAATACCAGAACTCGAGCAGTTCCTCCAAATTAATATGCAAATACAATAGGACAAGTATTTGAAACATGCGTGGTGAACTGATCTTATCAGTCACTAGGCCTTAACAGAGGTGAAAAATTGAACTGATTTATCAGTCACTGGGCCTACGGGTGGTGAATTTTTCAACTGATCTATCAGTCATTGGCCCTTAAAGGGTTAAGATATAGTGTTTATATCAAGTGAGCATCTCGTTCTTTATTGAAAATTAATGCCCGACTTGGTGTGAACCGTGGCCATGGAACATTGATTGCCAGCTGTATAATATAGACGAGCATCTCCAGGTTTTCCTAGCACAGAGGTGAAGGTTGTATTATTTTTTAATACTTAATTATATATACCTTATTGAATGCTTTGACAATCAATGGGTTATATCTTCAATTAATTAAGTGCCATATGAGCTCCAATGTATCCTTTCACCAAGCTCTCTTAACCACTAACAGACCACAACACACTCTGCTGGTAGCAGGGAGCGTGCTATGGCCTCTTCACGGATAAGAGAGCTTTGTGAAAGTGAGACCCTGAACCATTGCATATATTTTTCAGTATTTTCTTGACAATAATTACCATTATATGGTAGAAATGCATTTCATTGCCATTTTTTTTCCTGATTAGATGTCTTTTAGTTAGACTCGTTAATTATGTATTAATTTATTTATTGTAACCAGAGTTTGCATGACTTCAAATGAATCACTTTGATCAGTTTGCAATGTATATACCGGTATACAAGTTTGTATCATCTCATGTAAACTAACAACTTCATGATCATAGACGAGCAATATGTGTGATCAAAATAATGTATACGTATTTAGTTTATATTTATGTATGATAAGGATTGCCCATGTTGATTAAAGAACAGAAATGTGAGTGAAAGATGAATGTTCACTGTATGTTTTCTTTAGCCGAGATAAGATAGAAGTCATCTGGACATAGCCTTCATTTGTGTCGTATAATTACGTAAGACTGTTGGACTAAGACTGTTGGACTAAGACTGTTGGACTAAGACTGTTGTGGACTAAGACTGGCAACTGACCACCACCATGTTGTTATCTCCTTCACGAATCGGTCAACACCGGATTCCATTCTCTGGATTCTAGTAAAACCTGTGAGCACTATCTACAGCATTCTGACGGACAATGGCGGCGGTTTGAACGGATTGGTATAGATTCTCTTCCCACAGACTCGTTGAAATACTGGAGTAAACTATTAAAACATTAAATCATCATTAATAGTCATATAATGCCCTGTTTATTTTAAATGTTATCCAGAATGGTATCTAATACTCTTCCAGTGGCCTTCCAATATGAAACTGACAGGAACAGTGACTGTACACACTATGGTGGTAGCTAGGAGTTTGATTTCAGTCGGAACATTTTCAGATGTGTCTGTATTTTTATGTATCCTCAGCAAGGTTAAGGGCAAGGATCCTTTTTGGACATCAATTTAACTTCATATAACTTTAACAATAAAGAATCTACAAATGTCTAGTTCTAGGATCCAGGTACTCTTCAGAAACTTCCATACTCGTGTATGAAGAAGAATAGCACCAGTTTCCTCAAGCAGAGTTCCAAATTTGGTAGAACGCTCCGCAAAATATCTGCAGGCCCTTAATTTATTTTGTTGAGTATATATATATATATATCGGCCATGCCTCGTGAGTATTACTGTTAGCACTCCACCATGGACAAATGGATGCCGTCAAATAGCATAACCGAATCCGTTCTATAATAAATACAAGGCTGTGCTGTCGGTACAGCCAGTGAGGTGTAGTTGCCATGTGAGTCGGGGTGTGAAGTACCACAACTATTGATGTGTTATTAGTATTATAATAATACTAACAACTTTATCTGTTTATCAGTAGCCACAATGCAGAATAATAAAATTATTTTTAAGCAATAATCTGCACCTTTGTCTTTTTTTTTCCAGTATGTGTTCCAAAAACCATCTAGAGTCAACATCTGAATGGTTCACATAATTATCTATATCATAACGTGTCAACACCTGTTTCACAGATATTCAGGTTTATCATCTTAATGGAAAGTTGAATATGCACATTATTTACACTGTTTTTGCCGGGTTTTTTTTCTAAAAATATTCATAATCTTATGTGTAAACATGTAAAATAACATAGTATTTATTAAAATGTTACCAAATTACCTTGAAATAACCAGTAATGGCGATGCAATTCAAGTAAGTTTATGAGAACAAGCAAGTATTCAGATATTTCGTGTATCATGCTACTTTTCCTGATAAATAACTATGCAAATTAGGGAGCTCTGATCGTGTTGACTACTATTTATAGATACTACTATATGGAAATAGTAAACAAAATGACAATTACGATGGGAAATTATATGTGCTAATCGAGGGCATTTAGTGTGTTTACCATTTGTAGTAAGCATTATTCTTAAAGTTGTTTCTTTTCCTTTGTGGTATTTATCAATGTGTGAAGCGGTTTACAATTTACTGACCTGCATGTATTCCTACGCGTAACTATATTAAATGTCGATGCACACGTTGATGTTGTATTCTTATAGAGAAGTATTTTAGCTTGACATTAGATGAAGCTGAAGCTCATCTAAGACGATATCTAAAGACACGAAGTTAATAATATCTATTTATTCGTAACGTCGTTTCCTTTAAACACAAACAACGTATATTGGGGTGTTAAAACTAATTTAAATTGGGATGTTCTTCTTGCATAA
Source organism: Lepetodrilus schrolli (assembly GCA_032361225.1). NCBI lineage: Eukaryota > Metazoa > Mollusca > Gastropoda > Lepetellida > Lepetodrilidae > Lepetodrilus > Lepetodrilus schrolli. The sequence continues at coordinate 10,714 of JAUTBT010026342.1, forward strand.
AATGTTCTTCTTGGGTTTGAACTATTGTGAACTAATGAATGCTAGGCCGCATGGTATTAAGCTGGATAGGGAATTATGCATTACACGTTCGTTATCTATCAAATGAATATACTAGTACATATGTAATTTATTTTATTTCTTAGTTCATGTTATTTCACACGAGTTGCCAAGAAAGGCATTTGTATACAGCTGACACACAACATGTCATTAAACCACATGGACTGTTTGGCGCCAATGCAAACATTCGCAAAAAAACCGTGTGCCTCATTTCATTTCATTCATCAACTCCTCGTATGATTTGACTAGAATACACAGGCACGAACGTCTGGTCTCGGTTCAATTACACAAATAATATTTACCACAGACTGTATGATCATGAAAGATCAATATATCTCAAATCGACAATGTGACATCAAAACATCACAGATGCATATGTTCCAATTGGATTGAGGCTATTAATTCGCATGATATAGTCAAATGAAACTTCGAGATGTTCGGTTATTGCAGATTGTGTGGTTAAATTCGTGTCTAGACTGCATTGACCATTACTGTAGGGTATTAATAAACGTCGTTGACACACTGCCTGAGCACAAGAGTGCAGTGTTTACTGCCCGCACTCAGTCCAGCTGAGAATGACGGTTTCCAAGCAGCATTGGCACTGATGAATACCCTGTCTGTACGTCGCCAGTGGTATGACATTCACTATCATCTTGGTGCGAGAAGGAATGAAGGAATGAAAGTTTCCAGACAATTAATGACAAACTGGTCGTTTCCTGATGAATGGATTGGCATGGAGTAATGCCCGGAATACATCATTGAATTGTAATGTACGCGGTTTATATGACATGACTTATAGAATAGAAGGTTTCGAGTTTTGAAAACATCACATATTTAATGTCTTTCATTTTAAAGTCATTCTCCATATGCATACATGGCCAAACTAGTTGATTGTATAATGTTGAATCTTCTATAATCGTGTATGCAGAGCATAAGCCATTCGTATATATGTTGTCGTTTAACTTCTAGTATGATAGGTTACCTTGAATACAGCAGCACATGCACTATTCTTATAATCGGAACTAAACATTTAAACAGCATCACAATAGAAGTACAACATATCCAGTATTCTCACTATGAATCGTGCATTAATGTAACATGACACCCTTTCATGAAGCTCTCGTAAGTGTCTCGTATATATAACGATGGAGACTGCATACGATAGGGTTACGACCTTATCTTGGATACAGATGACTTTATGAAGGACATCGTAGAGTACAAAGAACACGTTAACTTCTTGTCCAGCCGCTGTCTCGTCGATATACATGGTCGATGTCAATCACCTTGCCGGAGACAACTGGCCTGTCTATTCTGAAACTGAATACCTGCTTGCACTGGAACTGTCGGACACAATCTGGAACTTCCTGCTTGGAATCCAGAGACCAGGAACATCTCAGAGCTGCATTGGTCAGCTGATAGAGTGTATAACAGCATACACTGGCCGTGGACCGTCGTCAACAGTCATAATGTCCACGTGGTCGCACTAGAAGCCAGACTTGATGCCTGAGCGTGATTACGCTTGACAGGCAATCATGCCGACATGCCACACACACTCCCAGTAAATCAGTGCGTGGTGCAGTGACCAAATTGAAAGGCTATATTTGCAGTACGACTATTATCTGATATGTAATGTATGTTAGTTTTGTTACGTATTTTTATTTTGTTTATCCGATAGGTAATGTAATGTACAGAATGATCTCTCCGGTACATTTAACAACATGAATACAGTATGGTTCCATAGTGATACTATTAGAACATATGCTAGTATATGAAATACTTGTGCTGTTCTGATCATATTGATGATGATTTGAATTTTAGGTATGCTGAGGTAACGCTTAGTTTTAGTTGTAGTGTAACTTTGCCACTTCACTATAAGGCGATGGAGGTTGTAGCTTGTCTTGCGTACTATATGCAGAATTAAATTTGCTCTTTTCATTATGATTACCAAACGTTGAGCCATATTATTATTTTCAATTGATTTTTTTCAAATAAATAATAAAAATGTGTATCGGACCCTCATGGAACACAATGATAAATCAGCACACCAATTAAGACTATACTTATGTACTGTAAATCATGAAATTAATGCGTCACTAATTTAATGCGATCTCAAGCTTTTAGACATAAATGCGACAACAATTAAATGCGATCGACCATGTTTTTCCCCGAACCTACCTTTCATTATTTTACATAATGCGTAGGAATTGAATGCGGCCACACGCCAATCGCATTGTTCGCATTAATATCATGCTCGCATTAATTTCCTGATTTACAGTATTTAATACCAATGGAATTTCATTTCAGGGTTTCGGCATCTCTTCCGAAGTATCGAGAGAAAGAATCGGTACAACACCATGATGTCCAGAGTAGATTCGTTCCAGAGTTCGACAAACATTACCAAAGTGTGACGTTGGCCTCATCACGTGCAGTGTATAAGTAACACAGTCAAGGTTACATCATTTCCAGAACGACGGGTACTTGCAGACTGGCAGGTAGTTGCAGAATGGCAGTAGAAGGCTGAGGTTGGAAGTGACGTCTGGTATATTGTCACGTGTTACCCCGGCACTGTTGTTCGTGGACTCTACGAAGTGCTTATATAAAATGTCCAAGTCTACTTGAAGTTTCATTAACATGATATTAGATTAACATGCATGTAGTGTCCAACATGCATGATGGTAAATCTAGTATGTACATGGATATATTTAATAGGACATAGTTTTCCTTGGCATGAAATACTGGCACTAATTTAAATAAGTAATTATGATTAACGTCATTACGAATTATTGGCAATATTAACTAGTAATTTAAAACTTAGTATTTTAATGTAAACAGTCCATCATTACAAACTATCGAAAACGGAAAGGGTTAAATTTGTATTGCAAATTATCCTTAGCCGCACACTTTCCGTTTGTTATGTATCAGAAGAGAAGAGTTCCTGTCCTCGAAATGGAGCCATATGATTGGCTATAACGAATTTTATAGACGGACAGAAAGCCTGTTAAATACCGGATGCACGCAATCGGAAGTTGCCTATCGAAATAGCCTACAAATAACCCGAGGATTTAATATCCAGTTTCAATCAAATGTACTCAAATGTACAAATCCAAACTATCAATAGACCTCTAACTTAATTTTTCCTAACGGTACGCACATTTACACTGTTGACACACTCATACGGTGATCTACTCCCTTTGGTATCCATATTTGGAAGGTAATTTGCATAGTCATTGAAATGCGCAAAAATTATCCTCTTATCAGATCATCATTCATTCACAGATACAGTCACAAACCCGTATACGGAATTATTAATTCCGAGTACTCGCGGAAATTTCAAAATAATAGAAATAGGTAGTAAAATATCTTTCCCGGTTGATTTGATGTACGCCTACACTGTCTAGGATTTAAAATCTAATTCAGCCTCTGTATCGGCTAGTGTAGTGATTATTTGACTCCATGATAGTGTAAAGTTATGGACTAGTAACAGACGCTAACTATTAACAATATCGACCAAAACAACACACGTGCTATATGTTTACAATGGAGAGTGGGTACTGTGACCGCTTTATGAGTATCTTCAGCATGAGCGTCATTTACTGGAATGCCGACCCGATTTTTAATGCGGGTTTAAAAACCAAAACATCTCAACATGGCATTTGTGGGCGAGTTGTTGCCAGAGTCGATGCATAGTTGTGTCAACGTGTATTCACAATATTGACAACGTCATATTTCGTAATTAAATAGCGATCGGTTGACAGCTCCCACTTCATAAGACGATGAGCTCTGTATGTAAATGTTTTAATGTTATCAGGGGGCTCCAACACTACAGGAATGTCCTTATTATGGTAAACCTTAGAGATTTACCGTTGCTGATAGAGCGTGATGTAGGCAATTATATAAAGACTTAATTTATGTCCATCTGGGAGAAATATATTAATGCAATTTCAAAAATATCTCCAGCATTTGTATTTAGGTCTTACTGTACGGATATATTCACTATCCGATCTGAATGTTTCCTTTAAGACAATACAAGTAAAGTAACAACGTACCCGGCATTAATAGATCGAATATGTGCGAGCTTACATTAGCGTAGTCGTCATTTTGACATCCCTTGCATTATCATCTTCGTTGTAAATGTTCATAGGCAGAATATATCTGTTCAGATGGTCACAGTGTGATGTATGGAACACTCACTTGGAGAACAGGGTTTTCGTATATTCAATTTCACAATCACAGATTATTGTAATGACACATAGATAACACTGTATCTGAATTGAATACAATAAACATATGTCCCTGTGTTCTTGGAGGTGCTCAGAATTAAATTCCTTTCTATAGTCTTAGTGTTCTACATTTGAGAGTCCACCGAATGTATATAGTTTCTTTACTGCAACTCCAGTGCATAACAGGGTCCACTCAATCGGAACAATTTCGCGACATCTCGGAATGAGATATATGCTCGTACTAAATGGTAGGTTTCCATCATGACGGTAAGGTCATGAGATGTCCCTAGTAATCAAATCGCTGCTATATTCAAACTCAATATATGACATTGAAAATGTTTACATTTATTTGTAAAGGTTTATAACAAATTTCGAAACATCTTCGCCCATTTCCGTATCGTCTCGCGCCCAATTTCGCTTTAATGGAAACCTTCCACTATGGCCGGAGCGCATATCTAGGGATATCGCTCGGTCGATCCGAATGAGGTTCCACTCGTAAAGCGAAGTTTATATTGCCTCTACACAGTAATCGAGAAAAAAATTTAGGACCTTTACTGATACCATTGAAAACGTTGAACCTCTCTGAACATTATCGGTTTAGCTTTCACTGGCATGACACAATACGGGTTGTAGCATCCTAAATTGGGAGATACAAGGTTGAAATGTCCAAATACGTAATTTTTGTGTAAAGGTGTAATGTGCATCAGCATCAGCATGTTTCTATCTGACGAAACGATATCTTTCTGGTTGTGTTGTGTAACTGTTGTAACGCTTAGACATGAACTAGTTTCGCACATCGTGTCACCACTCCTTGGTTAGTAATGCAATTCCTTCAACCTAAGGCGTCTACTTTCAGGAAGAACTTTGATAGGCTGCTGTTGAAATAAATTTTCACATAAGTGGTAGCGAGAGAAATGCTACAATAATAGTCCATAGAAATTCATGACATTCTCTACGTGAAATATCTGAGTGGGTCTGACTAGTTTCTGGTCCAAACATCCTCCATACATCCAATTAATATCACGTCAAAACCAATATTGTGTAGAAGTAGAGGAATTCGTAATCATACCTAATGGCTGGAACATAAGGCATTCCCAAATACACTAGTGCACTAATATATGTACTCTGGCTAATATGTTAGGCATGGGTATATAACTATGTAAATAAATCTAACTAGATTTCTACATTGGTATAAGTAATTAGCGCATGCTACTATATATTGTAGTCAGTGTGGAATTTAAACGAAACCAGATCTATAATGACCGGAGTTTTGGTGCTTATTTTGACTTTAGCATTCCTTGTGGTTTGTTATACAGCATATTGTTATATTTAGCGTTATTTTTAGGATTCCTACTATTGTTCTTGGCCGTAACAACAAAACAAAGTGGCTGACAAGCAGTCAAGTGGAACGAGGCGTGTTTCACTATAAATCTTCACGAGCAACTAATGTCACTGGCCCAGAAAAACGTTCGTAATTCAATATCAGTTAAACTACTAAAGATGGAAAGTATGGCCGCGGTACCAAATCTATTGTTTATATTCTCCAAGACATATTATTCTATACGTGTTCAGTAGAATTGTATAGTTTCTTACTCCGTGCATATTAATGGACTGAAAAGTCATGAAAATCCATTGCTTGGATCCTCCAAGGCATATCCTGCAAGTTAAAGGTATTCGGTATATTTGCAAAGGTTCTTTTATCACACTTGATGTTTGGGTGGTAATGTTTTTTTGTTGTTGTTTTTTTGTGTTTTTTTTATGACCGCGCATCTATATGTAGTATACGCGTCGTCCTGTGCTATACCATGACCACGTGTAGGGTATACTCGGTTTACTATTTGTACTACTTGCCCAGAGAGTTGGTTACATGCCAGGACTGAGATGTTTTCTATCGGAGGGCAGTGGTGCATGCATGCACACGTGCGCGTGCAGACACAATGCTTAGTCGGAGAATGGTAAACGTTCCACGTATTCCATCAACGACGACGCTAATTAATGTACAGTATGTCATACTTCCGGTTTAAATTCCATATTTAATGTGATATCCGTAGTACTGTGCATGTAGGTATACACTTACGCAATGTGGGGGCAATTAGTGACAATCAGATTAATGTAAATTTTATGCATACGATATAATTCATTAAAGCACCTCCATGAACTTTACAAGCATATTTCGTGGTATCGTTGAATTACAGTTTTCGACAGAAATTAATAAGTATTGATCTGCTAATGTGTCAATATGTAATCATTTCCCTCTCTTCCTCTCTCTTCCCTCTCTCCACCCTCTCTCTCTCTCTCTCTCTCACACACACACACACACACACATCCACCAACATATATTGGGATATAGGTAAATACCTATGAAAGTTCTCTAGAACTGACGATAACTGATCATCCTGTTCCTATCAGTCTTATTACATAGCTGCAACTCACACGTCATCATATAGTTGGCCCCACGTTATTCAGATATCGACCGGTCACAATTCGAAAGTTATAGAAGTGAGAGTAAGCATAGATTCTTTTCTGATTTTCGGATATATTATATTGCACACTAATTTCCCAGAATGGATTGCATTTTGGTAGAAAATTACGTCTAGTCACGTCAAATGCTCTTCTGATGTCAATGAGGTATTGCTTTAATGAGACTTCTGAAATTTAGGATCAAATACAAAGTGACAGATCCTGTGCCTACGTATCTCAAGACTAATACGATTTTCAAATAATAATAGTTGTGATACTACACTAGTATGCTATTTAATGTTTGCTGTCTGTAATGCGTTGCTGATGACATATCAATGTGTTGTCACAAATCCAACTTTCACAATAAACCATTTTATTTCTGCTGTATGTGAATTGTGTCACGAAATCTGTATCATTCCAAATATTGTATTTATTTATTTTCTACTGAACTGTGACCGTGTATGGGTGTGTAAATTGTCAATGCACATACTATGTCATAAATATTAGTTTGTATAAACTCACCCAATCAGTACTCTGTACGGCACCGCATGCTTCTGTGTGCTGGACCGCCAGGTAAATGTCAGCTACATTGTTGGTTGAGAGTACTCATATAATATGTCATATGAACACTTCATGTTGTGTTGTAAACGAAATAAAGTTTATAGCTAAATTCTATTATGAGTAGTCTTTACATTATGTATATGTGTGTGTGTGTGTGTGTGTGTGTGTGTGTGTGTGTGTGTCTATATATATATAGAGAGAGAGAGAGATTGTGTGTGTGTGTCTGTATAATGTGTGTGTATCTGATATATATATATAAATATATATATATATATATATAGAGAGAGAGAGAGAGAGTATATGTGTGTATGTGTGTGTGTGAATATATATAGATATATATATATATATATATATATATATATATATATATATATGTGTGTGTGTCTGTGTGTGTGTGTGTGTCTGTGTGATGTCTGTGTGTGTGTGTGTGTTCGTGTGTGTGTGTATGTGTGTATGTGTGTGTCCTTGGAGTTTTCTTTCAACTCCCACGTGACTGTCCATATGGATATATTCCCTAGTGAGTGTCTTCGTACGTTTAGACCAGACAGTTTGAACTTGAACTAAACTGCATTCTATTCAGCACTTATATTGCAAATTGTTAACGAAATCCTATCCTGGCCTTGGCGTTAATTTCATTTTGGCAGTGAAAGTAAACTCTCTTTCACCCCTGAAGGGAGTTGGAATGAAAACATGTATTTGCACGTTCACCGTTACTTGACAGAGTAACGATGTTGGTCTTCCCACAGACAACAAATGAAGCCGATTTAGTAGTGTCTGTGCCGACTTCTGACAGCATTGACCCCGACACTGCTGACATCCCGTCTGGTTGAAACTGTGGCCAGTAGAGGGGTCAGATAGTTCCAGATCTGCTGCTGCTAATTTAATACAAGCCCCTATGCGTAGCAATTAATTAATGTGAAATAATCAATATACACATGGACACCAATGTAAAATGGACGCAACCTGTACAATTATTAATTGGCAATATAAAAAAGATGGATATTAATTGGCAGGAAATCATGGATCAAAAACGATAGTTTCATGTATACACATATACTATTGATCAACTATTAACAATGAATAAAGACACAACAATGTGAATTGGAGTAACATGGTAACGCAATATATTCCGAAATATGTAGCTGGAATCTCTAGGCATAGTTTTATGTGCAATTGCATATTAAAAGTTTGTTAAAGCAATACTAGTATATCAAGGATAGATTAGTCGAGTTCGTGTGCTCTTTTCACGAAATCTAACATGCCATGTGTATTGTTCATGGTCACACAGTAATACTTTATAGTTTCTTATTGTGTATTGTTCATGGTCACACAGAAATACTTTATAGTTTCTTATTGTGTATTGTTTTTGGTCACACAGTAATACTTTATAGTTTATTATTGTGTATTGTTCATGGTCACACAGAAATACTTTATAGTTTCTTATTGTGTATTGTTCATGGTCACACAGTAATACTTTATAAACTGAAGTAAAAAAGAAAGTTCACTTCTGGATATTTCTGTTTATGTATACAATGTGTACAATGCAGTTTAAAGCTCTATGTCAAAGCAATGAACCAAACGCAATCCTTGTGTTGATGTCTCCAAAACACACCAAAAATCGTTGTTCAGTGTTTTGTGCGTATCTTACGAAAAAGACGATTTTCTGCAACTACACGTGCATTTATTTATCATAAAAGTATAACAGTCATTGGTATATGTGTGTAAGCATCTAGATTTAAAGAAAAACACAAGTAAAATGCCAAGATTGTCAG
>JAUTBT010026353.1:0-19779 GCA_032361225.1 Lepetodrilus schrolli
AGAGAGAGATATAGAGAGAGATATAGAGATGTATCAATACGATATAGATGCTCAAAACAACTCAGAATAATAGTTCTAAGTGAACGTGTTAAACTAGTTACGGCTACAGTTAGTGTAGACAGTAGGTAAACGTGCTTGTGTAATGAACATATTCAATACCACCGATTGAGTTAGCAATACAAGCATGTATAAACTTCAATGTCATGAACAACTGTACCACAAATTACAGTATTTTTAGGAGATAAATATATGGTGTTTCGACAATGGCAAATTTCATTTGAACCCGACACATTTTAGTAGTTTCAGTGCCAAAACTGTATTCCATTGAGTAGTCTTACGAATTCGCACCATCTACAAGAGATTTAAATCGGATTACTGCTTTAATATTGTGATGTAGGCTATCTGTGTGCTGCCGTGGCGTCAATGCGTTCCTGCGTTGGATCAACTCTCACTGTAACTATTATGACATTTATTCAACTTATCTTAATTATTCATGATAAATTCCACAAATTCAGGATCTATTTCTTAAAATTCATTACCGAAAACCTCATTACTTTCTCCGAGGTGGAAGTCTACTTACGGCCGCCATGTAGTAAAATCAGTAACGATCAGTATCACTACACCGTGATACGGTTCCGGGATCTAATGATATTTGATCCCGGTCCATTTTATTGCTAGACCAATCAACTTGCTAGAAATATCCTAAATGTGTTACAATCTTTACAATGTAAAAAATTAAGAGATTATAATATTGCAACATATAATATAATGGGTAGATAAGACGACATGGACATAACCATATTAAAACGAATGCAAAAATAGTTGAGAAATACTTACTAGACAGATGATTGTTATGACCTTTTAGGAAGCGTAGATGTTCATGCATCACATGTATAATAACGTGAGCCTATATAAACCATGTTTAATATATAGATACCCTGTCACATAGATACACTGTCACATAGATACCGTGTCACATTGATACCCTGTCACATAGATACCCTGTCACATAGATACCGTGTCACATTGATACCCTGTCACATAGATACCCTGTCACATAGATACCCTGTCACATAGATACCGTGTCACATAGATACCCTGTCACATAGATACCGTGTCACATTGATACCGTGTCATATTGATACCCTGTCACATAGATACCCTGTCACATTGATACCGTGTCACATTGATACCCTGTCACATAGATACCGTGTCACATTGATACCGTGTCACATTGATACCCCGTCACATTGATACCCTGTCACATTGATACCCTGTCACATAGATACCCTGTCACATTGATACCATGTCACATTGATACCGTGTCACATTGATACCGTGTCACATTGATACCGTGTCACCATGGGCTGGTTTAGACTACTATTCCAAGCTAGAATACCAAATGCACACGATATATGTTGACGTTTATGTAGCATATGTTGATTTACAATAGACCATTAAATGTATACATTTAATATACTGAAATGAAAAATGCTAACATAAGCTAATCAACAAAGTATTATTCAAATTATGTACTGCGTTTACCATCGGTATAACCATACAGTAGACTACATTATCTCATAACTATGTAATATAAAAAAAATATGTAGATATATAGACACAACTACGACAACAATGAATTATAGTGATAATTAAAGGGACTCAAACACCAAATTCATATTGTATAAACCTAAACAACCTACACCACGTACAGTGATGTATTTCCGTCCAAGCGATCTGGTATGATAAATCAGCTCATTTTATGTGCAGTCTGGCCGTTGACCAATCATAGGGACTCTTCTAACCACATGACTATGAAATAGACACCATTTTGCATTTGTAAAAAATCCTTGATTATCAACGGCAGATAAAAGGATTTATTTCGATTGGTTTGCGTGGTTGTTCATGCCCGAAAGTTCGAATTCTTACAAATATAGATCTATATAAATACAAATGAGAAATAATAATAACGAGTATAGGTAAAATCACCTATGTGTATGAGTCCTTTTAAATACACAACATAATTTCAAAGCACATAATATTAAAACGGCAGATGACACAGAGGAAGAGGATGATAGTGTGACAATGGTATACATGTGTTTAGTTTAGCTTGCTACTACATAAGAAATAATTACGGACATAAATTATGTGGTTCTTCGACTGCCGAAATGCTTATGTTTAACTGCATAGCTAAACTTTGTCTGTATGCCGCTGGCAATAGTTTCCATTATGAAAACATAACCGTCTGCTTGGAAAAGATACTAGTAGGTTAAGAATATGTTGACACTCATCCTATTTTGGGGAGTTATCGTCCTTGTTCCAGTAATAGCCCTCCAGTATTAACTACCCAATGAACACCTATCAGAGGATCTAATCACTTTCTCATAAGCCCTGAAGAATGCTGTTATTTCATCCGAGAACAACCGAATAATGCACATTATGATTCCGATTTCCAAAATACACCCACCCACGTTAAATACGTATCCGTCATACCTCCGCCCTAGCTTTGTCCCCCGGGGACGGCAGTGATCAGGTGTTAGCGAGGATCTGAGGCTGGCTTGAAGCTGCCTCAACAATTAGCACTGCAGCGTGTTTCTGTCCACGTAAATACGAACATTGACGAAGGCGTTGCATTCTTGTACTGAAGATGCCCAATGCATCATTGCTGAATGAAGAACTGCTCCATGAAGGGTTTTTCACAGACACGTTGAAATATAAATGACATCGGTTGATCAATGTGCTCTGTCTGTGGTGTTGGCATTCCTTTCCTGTGTTAACGTCAAAATGACTAACTGTCAATGCCAAGACAGTGCACACAATCAATATGTATGGTATTTATTTTGCCATTTCGCATACATATGCCGGTAGCCGCTTTACACGATGTCACCAATACAAACTCTTCCATGTCGTTTAGAGTTTGAGGTCGCAACAACTGTGGATATGAAGTTTCGTAAGGTTTTATCCTACATATCTATGTATATATACATGTAACTACCTAGCTCAGATTTCCTTTTCATGTATTTATACATATTATTGGAATACAATGTTTGCGAAATGCCAAGGGATGCTTCTGTTAGTGGGTGCTGCCCCTCTGTGCGTTTGTTCGACTTCGATAGTTCTCCGTCAACCTCGTGTCATTAGTTGCCGAGCGCCCTGTCTCACTAGCTACCCACGGTGCAACGCGGTTCTGTTTAGTACACGACAAGAACGACTTCCGGAATGCGCGACGGAATCCATCTCCCATGAAAGCGTAGACGAACGGGTTGACGCAGGAGTTAAAGAAGGAGAGAGTGTGCGCCACAATCTTGATGTTGTACAACAGTGCTGTCCTAGGGAAGTTGGGGTTGAAGTAGAACGCCAGGTTGAAGGCGTGGATCGGCAGCCAGGGCGAGGCAAACAGGATGACAACCGTGGCGACCATCTTGGCAACTTTACGTCGACGCCGCTCGTGAGGGTTGGTTGAATTATAGCCGTCACTAACTGAGTTCACTGGTACTTCCTAGAAGAGTTGATACAATGCAAGACAGCATACATCATAGGGCCCGACATCCTCGGAAGCTCATGGGCATTGATACAGTTAGTGTCCACTAACCGTTCTCTTCTCAACTCATTCATAAACACTGTATCAGAGGGGGGGAAACATGGCGTCACTAGTAAGACATCCACTGCAATTTGAAAATATTAGTTTAGTTAATCAGTTGAAGAATGACAAGAGGCAAGCAATCAAAGAACCCCAAGCCGCAGCACTCAGCTAGTGAGAAAAGAGAACCATCGTCCTTGCCTACGTAAAATCTACAAGTCGCACAAGTCACTGGTGAAAACTACTCTTAACCTATCTGTGCCACGGGAGTTTACATTTAATTCAACTCCATCCACCCCAAGGAGTCGGGATTCCACAGTATTCTCAAGTACCCCAGTACCGGACACACAGACTACAATGGAACAAGATAAGCATGCAGGTACGCCCCCATTTCTATCGCCGTTATTGTTTACATTCATAAACGAAGCATCGACCGAGGTACAACTGCAGGAGAAAGTTCAGGAAGTTTTTATGAAGGTAGCTACAGAGCTAATTTCGGAACATAAGAAAACTCTTTTTCTACCGTTGCAAAACGAAATCAAAGAACTAAGGGCAGAACTTCACCGGATAATGGATTAATTAGAGCAGTATAGTCGGCGAAATTCGCTTAGAATTGTAGGGATTCTGGAAACAGAAAGGGAACACACGGGGAAGGTGGAAATGGATCTGCTTAAGAAAATCTGCAAGAAGATCCCAGGAAAGCAAAGACAAATTCTTGTCAAATTTGTCACCTACTATAAAAGGAACGTTGTGATCTCCAACCGTAGACGTTTAGGTGACACGTACCCATACCCGGCACCTACACAGACCTTACACAGTACCGCAGCAAACTGTACAAAATGGCAGGAAACTGTGAAACAGTCAAACACATTTTCAAAGTTCAGATCTCAAATAAATCCAACTGTGAAATTACCTAAATACTATGAACATGGAAATCGAAAATTCAATATTATACATACGAAACTGATACATTCCGTTAGCCAACTGAATTATGATTTGTATAAATTTGGTATGATTGATGATTCGTCTTGTATGTGTGGAAATCCTTGTGAAAATGTATATCACTTTTTTATAAGTTGCAATCTATACAGAAACATTAGAAAACAATTATTGAATACAATTGATATTATTTAAGGTACAGCAACTGTAGACATACACTTATTCTTGTACGGAAATTCAGATTTATCTTATAACGTTAACATAGCTATACATGTATTTCAAGCAGTTCATACTGTTATAAGAAAATCCAATCGTTTTTAATATTCCATGCCTGATCATGACTACACAAATGTATTTATGTCCTGAAATATTACTGTCTATACTTGTATTTCCATAATCTTGCTGTATGTGTGTATATCTTACTGTCCTGTTCTTATTTCTGTAAATAGTTCTTTATTAGTTTATGATATATATATATACAATATTTGTGTAAATACACAGGAGCGGATTTAGTAAGTTGGCAACTTTTTTCCAATCCTTTTTCTGACGAATAAAATATGTATAAATTTTTAAAAAATAGATGGCGTCAATATGGTAGTGTCTTCAGAACCACAAGGGCGTGTTGTCGTTAAAAGTGTCCAGACCTATAAATAGACTACGTGCAATGAAACATTTCGCTGTTTGATTAATACGACAACCATGATGTTTGAGGAAATAGCATTACCTACTAATATACTATAGAAAATATATAGCATTAACCCATACCAAATCGCAAACTGTGGGCTTCTTGTGTTTACGAACATTGACATCAAATAAAATGATCCCCTATGATATGAACACATCGGTACTTCTTTAGCTTTAGACGAAGCTAATTATTAGGTCAAATTATATCATTGATACTTTTCTTTCACAATATGATTTCAATACAAAGTAATATGCTGTGTTCGCTATCAAGTAACATCAAAGACTGGGAATGGTTCGTCTCCGTATTGAATTCTCTTCGAAACGCAACAAATTAGCTAAATTTCAATCGGAAACTACAAATACCTTCATAAGAAAAACACCCATCGAAGATTCTTTTCAGGATCCTAATGTGACTTGAGCATCGTGCGTGCAGAACACCCATCCATATCGAAAAATGGCTGAAACATCCTGGCGGAATCTGTAAAAGGTTCTTCTAAATATTTTGCTTTAAGTCGTGAAAACCACTGGTAAACCATAGTACATACACTGAGGGTCGGATACACTTCATTTTCGACGGGTAAACGTAGAACATATTTTAGTAGCATATTCTAGTATTTCTTTAAGCACATACCTGAGAAAAACTAAAATTGAAAGCAATATGTATTCATCTTTTCGTTCAACACTCGGCTACCGAATTCATATCAAGTCAACTTATACACGCCATATAGATTTAGTTAGATAACGTAGTGATTCCGAGTTCAATCTAATTGTCTGGAACATTAAGAACCAGTGTTTGGTGTTCATGTGAGCTATATTTGTACATCTGTAGTGTATGGAACGTTAGCCAAGAACAGCGACACTGGCTTCTCAATCACTTACACTAATTTGAACAATCGATTCCAAAAATCATTTATTTGTTCAGAAACACGCATAGTTAATGTTGGCAGGAGAATGTGCATGTGTGTTACGGCTTAACACGCATCTAAGCTAAAATACACTGAAGGTTTCTATACGCAAATTCATAACTGTACATTGAGCTTAGAATTCAACGAGAAAAACGTCACGTCGCAATTACAAAGAGTGTCAATGTTATTGAGTGTCATTGAATGCGATCATGTTTCGCATCAATACAATAACCAGACGCCAATAAAACCTTGGTTGAACAATAAATGGACTGGTCGTAGTTCTCGGCTATAGAGAGTGTCTCTATTCACAGTATCAGTGTTTCTACTCTCAAGACGTGGGCGCCGAGATTCGTTATAGGTAACACTATTTGAAAATGGTAATTGCGTTTTAAAGCCGGTCACGTTTTACTCTACACGTGTTCCTGTCAGGCTCCAATGCGGTGACATCGGCGTACGGCGCCGCCGAACACTCGGACCCAGGAAAGGAGCACACTAGATTGGCGTTTATCGATCAGCACAAGACAGTATGTACAACAAGTCGCGGGCCCTCTTGGTCAACAAGCGGAACCTGAACCTGACTTGGCAATAATCACCCGTTCTTAGAGCTGCTTATTGGATAGGTGATGTTACTGTTAGAACGCTTGCGGTCTTGCTGTACTCAATGCTAATCGGATCACTGGCTCGTTTTAGGAGCTATGTCTGTTTTCCCATCAAATTAAGCATCAGAGCGGTTCGGCCTAGGTAATCTGCCGGTGGCTGTTGGCGTGGTTCGCAGATAGAATCCAAATAGCATTTGTCTTGTAACTCGCACAATCCATCCCTACAGGGGATTTATTATATCGTTATGTTGACTCAGTCCAATAGCGTCAACTTAATTTGATTTAATTCTATTCAGTATTACCTATGAACTTTGCTTTGAAGGACCGTGTCTCTAACTTGTGTAAAAGTAAGCTAGTCACAAGTACAGCTGTGAAGTCCTGGAGAATATCTTGATTGCATACTCTACCACTTGTGGTAGTCTCATCATATAGCTTGCAAACCGTAGACATATGAATAGCAATGTATTATTAACCCTCACCCCGCTACCTGGGACCTTTGAGGGCTGGTGTCCCATTCAAACTACGTATGTACAATATGTACATAAATAATATAAAATAATATAAATATGCTTAATACGAGTACATTAACTTGAGCAAAATATAATATAGATATGTGATATCAACTTCATAACACACAGATTTAATACAGTAACGTCATAAACATACAGATAAAACTGGTGCATTAATGAAGAAATAGCATTAATGCGGTAACATTATGAATACACCATTCAACACGAAAGAAATGACAGCATTCATTACATTATACCTCTGACATTAATCGGGACTAAAAAGGTGCGCTTATTCTTTTTTTTTTGTAATTGTAATTGTGCTTTGTAAGTCTTTTCACTTTTGCTTTATCTTTTTGATTTGATGTTGAAATCAATATTGGATGTCATACTGACATCAGCCGGTGTATTCGAAGTCATCTCTGATATTCTAATTGAAATCAATGTACCTTTGATGTATATGCACTACAAGCATTGAATTAGCTCGTGTCCCTTTCATGTTTGTCCCATATAGAACCTGCAAACCTGTGTGGCTACCTCGACTTGCCATTCTATAAGATTTCATAACTTTGAAGTTAATTGGTGTATGCGTCTCATTGTGTGTGTAATAATGACAACGTTAGTACCTATATTTGTGTGTGTAATAATGACAACGTTAGTACCTATAATTGTGTGTGTAATAATGACAACGTTAGTACTTATAGTTGTGTGTGTAATAATGACAACGTTAGTACTTATATTTGTGTGTGTAATAATGACAACGTTAGTACTTATATTTGTGTGTGTAATAATGATACATGATGACAGTCCGTTTATGGTAGCATTTAATCATACCTATTTATAATATTTTTCTAATGATGAATCCAATGTACATTGAATGTTCTTGGCAATAGACGTTGACCAAGCTCTATGATGTGTATGCATGGTATATGTGTATACATGGTATATGTGTATACAAGCTATATGTGTATACCAAGATGTATGTGTATACATGGTATATGTGTATACATGGTATATGTGTATACAAGCTGTATGTGTATACAAGATGTATGTGTATACATGGTATATGTGTATACATGGTATATGTGTATACAAGCTATATGTGTATACAAGATGTATGTGTATACCTGGTATATGTGTATACCTGGTATATGTGTATACCTGGTATATGTGTATACATGGTATATGTGTATACAAGATGTATGTGTATACCTGGTATATGTGTACACATGGTATATGTGTATACCTGGTATATGTGTATACATGGTATATGTGTACACATGGTATATGTGTATACATGGGCATCAGGGATATGTATGTTCGTTATTACTGCTGGATGTTCATAGGCAATATGTCAACGTCATCTATTTCAAATACAGAAATATAATAAGACATCACAAGTGGGAAGTTTCAAATAGATTTCCGCATGGATAGCGGAATATGTGGACCATGTGATTTGCTGTTATGTCTGATTCTGACTTGACCCATCCGAAGCAAGGGTCACGTATCTACATTCGGTTTCGTGGTTAAGTTGGCTATAACATCTGTAATAGTACCAATACAAGCAGTGGTGACCTTTCTGTTCCCAGATCTCAATTGCTGAAAACCAGGCAAATAAAGTGATGTAAAATTATGAGGCGGCAGAAATGGATACGATCGCCGGTAGGGCATTGTTGAGCCTGGGCCTATAGTGTGGCTTATGTTTAGTGACAGTATTACCTTATATAGATTACCTTCTCACAAGCGAGCGAAGTTGTGAACAGTGAAGTGGATAGATTCGTGAGAATCGTGATATCTGACTCGATTGACCTGTGAATGCGTGAAACTGCAGTCAGTGATTGCGGCTGTGCGGCCTCCACAAGACAGCAATCAGGACTTAATTAAGCACAGCACCTCCTTCATTGACAGTGCGCATAGAAGATGCCAGAAAGGAAATTACATGGGATTGCCACAGAAATACATTACGAGAAAGGCCGATTAATTACTGTACATAAATGTTTACGCATAGCCAGAGAACATAAACAGATCTGTTTAATGTCTGATGCCACAAGGGGTTGCTGGGTGCATGGCGCCTGTCTCCATGTTTGTATGTGCCAACACTTGTTCTCGAGAAGTTGTGTTTGTCTATGTTCGGTCTATAGGTATATGCTCCTGAACAGGTACACTGTATTTTGGTACGTGCTCTGTTCCGTGTTCTGGACCAGATGGTCTCGTCATCTGGGAATACAATATATACCTGGGAAAATAACGTTAACCATGACTCAGATATAATAATTATCCTGAAACCTTGTAAGCCATTTTCCTTCGGTTCGTCTATTCCACATGCCGTACAGTAAGCGTGTGTTCTTCATATCGAAGACTACAAGAAATGACCAGTCTCTACTCCTCACACGTCATTGAATACGAATAGCTTCATTTACATTTATCCAATATATATAGTTCAAAAACTTCTGAAACAGCAGATAGCAGAAATGTTCTAGGATGGATATTATATGGTTGCATCAAGTTGATAACTACACGAGTAATTTGAAGTCATCAGAAAGGCAATGCAGAAGATATCATTAAGAAGATACATCTTTATTGAATCTTGTTCGGGACTTCCATCTGCAAACAGTACCGTCCTGAGACGACATCCACACAGCAATATCAGTGAGAAGAGTACGGCACGAGCTCCAGGCAGTTGGCTATAAAGTCACGATGTCTGTTACAAGTAGCATGGTTCGCAGATCAGCCACACACGCGGCATCTGCTATTAGAGACATCCCTGAGAACAGCCTACTTGGTGGAGAATCAGATCTCACTTGACTGGGTTATGGGCGTCCTCACAGTCCATATGGACTATTCTAGCAAGTTAATGCCATGGAGTTTTCTACACAAATTTTGAAAATAGCCAGGACGGCACCACGACCTGACCATGATCAAAGACGTTTATTATTTCGGTATACTGCCAATACAGCCAAAGTGGCTGTTATCGACAGCTTAGATGTCAATCCATATATTGGAAAGTGAATGTGGGCACACTATTATACAACCCAGCAAGATTAGGCTTAGACGTGTGTCCGGGTTGTAACCCCGTGTTAGGATCTCAGACACCCGATAGAGATGAGACGGTGGATGAGACGGTCCACCCGATAGAGTTGAGACGGTGGATGAGAAGGTCCATCCGATAGAGTTGAGACGGTGGATGCGAAGGTCCACGGCGTGTGTATAATATTGTATTGTCTGATATCTTCCGAGAATATCACAACATTGTTAGGCTACGTACACTTTCAAGCAATGCGGAACTATCTACATTATCTATATACCGGTATGTTTGATGTATTATTTGTATCCATACCATCCATATTATATTATTGTATATAAACTATCTGTATTTATATAATCTAGTATATGCGTTATGCGGGAAACACGCGCATTGTCATTTGTATAAAATAATTACTTTTGAATAACACACCTGTCACACTTGTTTCTTTGTAGTTAAGTCTGAATGCATTCATGGAGTAATAAATATTGAACATGTAAGTATTACTAATATATATTAGCATAACAGATATCTGTAATAGATTCGACGTTGAAGAACCATACGGTACACACGGAACGAAGATAGCCGAAATTTACTCGTGAAATTAACTACTAGTAATAGCATTACAACTGTTAACTGTCTCTCTTGAAAGCCATGGCCAATATGGCTCCCTCTTGTTTCTACCTACTTACCTAGCAATTAATTATAAATAGCCCAGATTTACTGGCTGCTGTTAAGCCCCTCTGTGAGTGAATGTACAGCTCTCTGGGTAGTTCCTAGCTGTCGGATATGTAAACGTTAGTGTCCGTTAATGACTGCTGTCAGCGTGACTAAGTGATGACATCTTGTATGTATACCCCACATGTTAATTAGGAAGTCAGCGACTCTCCCATCCATGGTTGAAGTGCTTGTTTCTGGTAGAAGGTAATGGAACGGTACATCGGGAAGTCATCAGCATCAGCCGTGATAGCAGGACAGTGTAGTAGTATACTAGTATATAATACATGAAGTGGCGCAAACAAATACGAACAGTAGTGCGATTTATTAATGGAGGAGGATGCACACTCTTAGAACAATGTCAATACGAATGTCGTATTACGCTTTCAAGATACGCTTTCACAATGATAATATTTAAAACTTAAATTAACATTTGAGATAATTATAGGACTTATTCATTCAACAGTGCTATCTTTCTAAAATATGGCTTTTCGTTACATACATTTATTGTTATTTAAATACATTGGATATCGATATTTGAGTTGCTGGTCCACTGTACCAAAGACTGATCCCTGGTACTTATGTGACTGACCCACATAGTGTGCCAACATGCCATCAAATTAATTGTCCTACGATGTTTGGAACTGTTTGAACGATAGCAAAGTTAAACGGGTCCTACCATTTAATTATTGCACCCAGAAAACGTGTACACAGATACCGAACAACCGTGGTGGCATAGAGAAAACCCGTACCAGACATGTTAACGCTGAATATTATCTGAAACTATTTTATTTTATAGGTCAGAACCTATCTTTATAGCGGTATCGATGGGTGGGTTGCATATTTCGGCGTAATCTATACACATTATTGAATATAGGCTTCGATTTAATGTACATACAATTAATCACTACTTTAAATTCCTATTACAGAACAAATTAGCATAGTTTAACTTGTCAGGTTCGATCTGATATGTTTATATTATTGAATTAGCATACTAATTCTTAATTAACGAATATTTTCATATTAATTGATGTACTAATGATGATTGAAGCAGTGAAGATGAATGACAGTAACGATTGGCTTGCTGCGACGTTTCTGTAAGTTAATAAAGATCATAAATAATTAGTTTTCGCGATAGCTAACATGGAGTATCTAAGGTAGCCTTAAAACGTTCGTCGCATGCAATGGTCGTCCATCTTACAGAGAATGATTTAAATAGGAAATATTTGCATGTTATTAGGCTCAGGCGGCTGGAGCGCGACTCGTGGTCATGATGATGGGTCTAATTCCACGTGTAAATACCAGCAGCGAGAGAACTCCGGTAAATTGCTTACTAGTTTAATCAGACGTCTCATAGCTAGTTTAATAGGCCGCGGTTTCGATCTACAGCTGCGGTTGAAGCCCAGAGCCTTTTACTGTGAAAGTGCACGAATAACTGGTAATGCTTACCAGTCTAACCGATCCATCGCTTGTCCCAGGCGATACGGGATCTAATACTGTAAGAATTGGAGCCTTTGTTGGTGCGGGAAAAGCTCCGGAATAAATATTGGTTTGGGACGTAATAATTGGCACGGAAATTCCTTCTTCACACATGAAACCTCCGGGCTTGCGATGTGGTAAGAAGTTAGATGAAGGCATTAGTTAATAAAATACAATGTTAGTACTGATTACCTATCGATGCAATTTGAGGAACTAGCTATGGTACAGCTTGTAGGTACATGTGTATGTAAAATATACATGTGTGTATCATAGAATATAGAAGTCGTTGCATGTTAATACAGCATGTATGCGGAAGAATCTCCAATAACTGCCATGATAGAACAGTGACCACGAATGAAGGGATTATTGGAGGAATGATCATCTTGATGTAAAATTGAAAACTGTCTTGGGGTTTTTAAGTGATCCAGGATCATTATTTCACGGCATGTTTTCTACGCATTATAACCCGAGTCACTTTTCAGAGGCTTAGGGTCGATTGTCAACAAATCACGTTGGTGGTTCAGATTCAACGTTGAAAACCGACGATAAGTCAGCTTTCAATCTTACGCCTTCTGTCCTCTTTTAATATTACTCCAATATGGACCATTATCCTATGATGTCTACTTCATGCTAAGCATTGAATTTCCATTAACAAATTAAAAGTAGTGTGTTTAAGGGGTCTGCTGGCTGAGACTAATGGAGATTCACACAACATGCAGTAACACCAGTAACACCATGGAGCGTGGCCTAGAGGTGGGGTACGTATTGTAAGGAGTTAGGGATAATCATGTTCAGTTTAATAGTTACCGGTTGACCAGTCCTTCACATACTGTAAATCAGGAAATTAACGCGAGCAGGATATTAATGCGAAAAATGCGATTGGCGTATGGCCGCATTCAATTCCTACGCATTATGTAAAATAATGAAAGGTAGGTCCGGGGGAAAACATGGTCGATCGCATTTAATTGTTGTCGCATTTATGTCTAAAAGCTTGAGGTCGCATTAAATTAGTGACGCATTAATTTCATGATTTACAGTATCATAGACGTATCATAGAGGATGGTGGACAAGCGGTAACAGACTACTGTGTAGTTAGTGATGGGTCTGTGGCTCTTGTCAGTACATGCAAGTGTGTCTATAGTCTACTGCCGATATTATATGAGCAGCGGTGTTTGTCAGGCGTCATATCGTCTTATCTTTAGACAACAATTCCAAGGAAAGTTGTATCAGTTCGAGTGTGGTAATTCTGCTACATGATGGCGATACCACAGTCGGTTTCCACACAGTTATTCCATGTAAGGGCATGTGTGCTCCCCTGTGTGGATATCTAGCGTTCCCATTGGTTGAAATGCCAGAACTACTTTTTGCAATACACTAGGCACTTGACACGATCGATAAAAACAGGAAGCTATTAGTTTAAATACATTGAACAACAAAAGAATTGTTACCTAAAATGTATTATGATGTGATCAGTTAAGAACATGAATATCACCGAAACGTATATATGATAAATAAAATGAATGGGAAAATTATATCAAGTTAGCCCAGATTTATCTGATGTCTTTGGAAACCCAAAAGATAATATCGTCTGCTTGATTATGGCTACAAAACAATACAAAGTCAATGGCATCTCCAACAAATGACTTCCTTCTCCGACATAATAAGCAAAATAGTTATTGCGCCACTATATCGCGGAATCCTCAATATCAAAACTGATCACCTGTTGCACGTGGAAAGCGTACGATAATCCACTTTTGAGCACTCTCTTGAAATTCAAGGTGAATGTTTTGAAAACAGTTCACAGCGATATTCGTCTAATAATGCATAGTCATTGATGATTTCTCCATCTGTCCTAGTTGTTAATCCAATGAATTTAGTATGTTCCGATCACTTCCTTGTTGTCTTGATCGTTGTATAATACCTTCTAGTATGTGTTCCTGTCGACGACACGTTCACGATCAGCTGTTGATTTTTACGATGACCAGCTGACAGACTGATAATATTTATTAAATAATAATTGATAGCCGTACTTAGGCAATTTTTTATTTTTTTGACAGTCATTGATATTGTTATAAGAAATAGTGTTCATAGAAGTCTATAATCACGTTAATTCGCACGTTTTTATTGTTATGTAGTGTTTCGTACGGTAGTAAACCGGATTCAGAGCTAACTTGGTATTCGTCGCATATATACTGAGGGGCAAAAGAAACTTTACACTGAAATATAGTTTTACTATCAACACTGCAATGAGTGACTTGAACATAAACGGACTTAAGACATGCGCCCAGACACTACCTAACGAATCAATTCGCAAATATGGGTGAATTCCGCACAATGCCAGAAAATGGTAACACAGGTTATGGAGAGCTGACCAAATATGCACGTGCAGAATATGTATATAAACTGGACATTCCGATCCTGCGATATCACAGGTAGAAGATCACGCCAGATAAATGCCAAGATTATCACAGCACCGTATATAGAGAGAAGAATAGGTATGGCCAAAATTGGGGCACCAACGCTCCATATCGCAAAAACGTTTTCTTGTTCAAGGTAAACGATTTCTGCGCTCTTTCAACGTCACAGATAGATGTGACGAACACAGAACAGGCATAGAATAGAAACTCATCCAGATGGCCTGTATATTCCAACTATCCACCTCTGCAGCATGTTGGTAACGTCGACGGCAGCAACGTCGCTCGGCCATGGCATCAGTCGACGAACCGTGCTGTGATGTCTACTTTCTTCAGGCATAAAGGATTATCCTCCCATTCGTTAAATGATACTGACCCAACGACAACGACGTCTCAGATTGCAAAGAATAAGAACGTACGACGTTGACAGCGACGTCATGTCATGACCAGCCTGTTCACAGGATATGAATCCTATTGAACATTTACTTGAATAGAAAAAAATAGAGACCGACATCAGACCACAGCCAAAATAATTGAACTTGAACAAGCTCGTCATGAAAATGGTGAAGAATAACCACAATGACATCATCATGTATGTAAGACGACGCGTGACAGCATACATAAATGCAATTCGAGGACATGCATGTTATTAGTCATCTGGGATCAACATAAACATTCATATTTCAGCTTTATAACCAGTGCCTAATTCACAGATAGTTAAAATTTATCGTTTTGGACCCCACGTGTATTCAGGAGACACGTACACTACATGTATTAAACAGAACCACTTAATTATTTCCATGCAATTACATTAATTCTAACCTAATTTAATACATTCTTTCCAATATAGATATTCGCTTTGGTTTTCCTTTCACCGACATTCAAACTCAGTGTATCGTTTCTTTTGCCCGTGAGTTTCGTTGCTATCAGTAAAACATCGTTTTCGATTGAATCTACATATATCAAAAACATCTGGGGCAATAAATAGGATATTATACGATGTTCTATTTAATATCAACTTTATGTCCCTTGTTTTTTTTGTTTTTCGTTTTTTGTTGGGTTTTTTTGCACTCGCTGAAGCTCATGCATAAAATTATTACACTCTGGACATAAAGTTGATATTAAATAGAACATCGTGTAATAGCATCTATAGTTTAGCCAACCATATACTAGTACATATATGTTTAGTTTATTCAACATTAACATCGAAACAGTAATGACAAAAGCAATAATACTAATCCCAGAAATGCAATAAATGGATCCCACACGGCAATTTCTATGGACATTTTATTGGTGAATCGTAGTTTGCTGCCTTCGAATTCCTTGCTGGTTGTGTCGTCTCTCGTGTATCGATAGTATAGTAGTGGCATACTGTGACCATCTACCACTAAGAACCCGTAGTTATAGTGAGTATACAGATATACTCATCTCGAATGCTAGTACTATCATTAAGAACCCTCAGTCGTTGTGTATACAGGTCTGCTGTTCTAGATTGCTTTAGGAAAGCTGGCAAACATCCACACCCAGGATAAACATGTTCGATCTCAGAACGTCGGTTCATTTCTCATCATATTTTGACTTTTCAAGACAGGCAGCGCCGTTGTCAAATAGTCTTCACGGTTAGACCTAGATATCATTGACGTTGGTTGGTCACTTGTTTGCCATGTTGCTCATACAATCTAGGGAACAAATGCTAATGTCTACAGCTGTTATCGAGACGCGGACTATACCGAGAATTAATCAAACGTTAATCATGTACATGTAATGTCGATATAATGTACCTACGTTAAGGATATAAAATGAGGACAATGTTTTCTAGTTTCCGATACTATTAAATATAGTGTATAATGCACGTTGGTGTTCAATAACATGACTAAGCAAAGTTCTACACAGCTGTTGCTAAGACTGGCAAAGTATCTGCTAGTAAATAACTGTTGTATGTAACGTTTATTTACATCGAGCCATACAAATGACTACAGTGTTATTAATAGCCATTAAGTGCGGCCACCGCGATTCCTTAATTGTTTTATTATGCAATCAGTCTATTACCGAGCGTGATGCGAGACAGTGCCTGCGCTGAGTGTTAATTACACACACACACACACATACACACACACACACACACATACACACGTGCGCGCATATTGACAGCGAGTATCGTCTTAGTTAGGGATCTGAAAGCACTAAATGTTTAATGATTGTAAATTACTACATATAAGAATGGTAACTTTTCATGACTGCATTAGAAAGCTCCATGGCAGTGCGGGTGCGTGATAAAGCCAGGGGCGGTAGGGTTATGTGTAGTAGTGCCGCCTATGTGCAAGGAGCGTAGTTACAGCTGGACAACCGTAGGCCTGTGAGATGGACTGGCAAGGCGGGAGGGAGAGAGAGGGATAGAGGGAGAAGGAGAGAGCGACGTGATTCGCCGGCCTACCGTGAGTCAATGTTGGAGGCCAGAAGGAGGTGCATTGTCTGCGAGTTCCGTTTTCAGTGTTGTCATTGAGAAGTTCTCGCTGACAGAGTAATCACGTGTAACTTCAGACTGCTGAAGTCGTTTGACTTAGTTGGATACATACGTACCTGAATTACTAATGGTGACACTCGGGACAGGGTTCGGCTCATTTGGAGTCGTCCTCTTCTTCATTAATCTCTCCCCTGCATCACCTGAAATCACGTGTAGGGACAGATATGTATCGCTGCCCCTTCCTACTTTCAAACTATGGTCGTGTACCATGTGTTTCTCCTACTTGTTCCGAGATGAGATGGAACTTCATGGAAATCTACCCAACCCTGAACTGATCGCGGTTAATGGTTCTAGGTACCCACCTGGTACCGTCTTCTCACCAGATATTGATAATACAACAGTGGTCAGTGATATTTGTGATACCATGACTTCCGAAAACTGCGGCAGATGGAAGCTGTGCTGCCAATCGGCCGTTGCTTGTTGTATTCGCCAAAACCAACTCCCTTTGCCAGAATCGAACGCTAATGTGTGTCCGCGAACGTGGGATGGTTTTGGTTGTTTCGATGATACCCCGGCCGGTCAGAGAGCGTTTATAAAGTGTCCGTCCTACATTGAGCATAGCAACCCCAGAAGTAAGTGCATAACCTGCCCACAGTTATGACATGGGTGGTTTCTCATCGGTAGTGTATTAAATACCTTTATGACAATACCGGTGAGATATCACCCATGTCATGACTGTTCCTAATTATTTCACATGTATGTGTGTGTGTGTGTGTGTGTGTGTGTGTGCCTGTGCGTGCGTGCGTGCGTGGTGAATGGTTATGTGGTCACGTTATGTGAACTAACAGATGACGTCGACCGTACCAAGATGTCAAAATCGCACGTCGTCAAGTTACATGATCACGTTTTGAATGACTTTATAAACACTAGCACACTTTATTCTTATTAAAGCAAGTTTCAATTCACCATTCCTTGATTATTTTAAATCCAAGGGAATAGTTATTATATTTATTTATGGCTATGCCCTATGTAGTCTAAACTGATGGTTAAACACATTGTAATCAAGTGGCAGGATTGGTAATGTAATACATATAATACTATACTTACTTCCGTGTGATACCATTTTTATGAAACTCGTGAATAGTTTTAGTATCTCGTTCGTCAGATACCAAAACATTCATTCGTTTCATAGAAATGGTATCACACGGAAGCTCGTTTTGTATTCTCTATTTACATTACTTTTGGTAGTGATATTTGGAGTCATTAACGTTGAATGTTGTCATGTACATTGATATGAACTGGAGCAGCGTCAGAATGATTCTATACATTGTCTCACAGTCCTAATAGTTGATTCCATTGTATGCTGTCGAAGTCTGGCCTGTACGGATAGATTACTTGGCGGTTCATATTTAAATGAGTGTTTTTAATATATTCATAATTTACTAACCTAACTTAATGGACATATATATCTTGATGTAATATAATGTTACTCAAGCTATCCTGACTGCAATGTATGCCGATAGTAGGAACTACTGATCTGCTTCGTTACGTTCATATCTTTTGAAGCTTAAATCTTTGCAAAACGTAGTCAATTAGGTCTCGTCTGGGCTGTAATTGGTTCTACCGTAATTGTCAATTGAAATGAACCAGACGTTTTCTAATGAGTACACCAAGACAATTAGGATGTGTAGAGGACATGATATTGTACCTCCAGTCGGTAATCCTGTCAATCCTGTAGGTGCAATCTGGTGTGTGACCAATACTACCTTATGCGTCCTCTATACATGATCCCATTAAAACATATTTACACGTTTCTACAATTTGTGCAAATAAATATGCACGTGTGAATGTGTTCCATGGTATATGTCTTTCAATATACCTTCATCAAAAGTTCCGTAAATCTTGGATAAGCTTGTATTTTAAGCATAATCAATTCTCTGGTATCTAATATTAGTATTACCTTAACGAGACGATCAGTATCCTACTTAGCGTCTCGTAGCACATGGGTGAAATATTCCCGCAGATACACAAAGTAGTAAATCAAGCAATTTGTTTTGTCAGGTTATACGAGTAAAATACAAAGATAATTTACCTGAATGTTCAAATATTTGAAAGGATCCCATGTGACAACATTTACTGTAGCGAATGATTGAGGTAAAATCCAAGCCTGAATAAATGTGTAATCTATGAAATATTTTTAAAGAATTACCTTCAAACGTATCGTCCAACATTTACGTATATAGTTCTGTCTGTATATCCGCATTCCTCTATGATACGGATGTATCACATAATGTATCGCACACTATGTTTGGAAGTCAATGAGGAAACACGCACTGCTTGTAATAGGACACTGTAAGTAATTATCATGTGCTGCAACGCGATAGTATTACTGGGTCAAGAGGTTACGGTGTTCCCGTCCAAATATGGCCTTGATCTGATGTCGCAAAGTTTTATATTGTGTGTATATATA
>JAUTBT010026364.1:0-19778 GCA_032361225.1 Lepetodrilus schrolli
CTGTAGAGTGGCAATGCAGTTATCATCCTTGGTCTTGTCAGTACCAGCCAGTGCTCGTAGGTTTACTGCAACATTCAGCGCTATGGATGTTGCAGGTTTCCTCCTGCCATAAACTGACGTTGTGGTAATAGTGAAACAAATCTTGAAAGCAACTCTAAACCCTAAATATAATAAAAATATATATATATATTATCAATGAAGTGATCTTGAAAGAGGCTCTATTCGTCCTAATAGAAAGAAATAGAATATGTACATAGCATACAATCATGCATGCCTGTATCTCTCTCAGTTAATCTGGTCGAATCGGGAGCTTCAGCGAGCGTACCAACCATCACATCATCCGAAGTGTCCGCCGCTGTTGCCGGGGCAACCGATTCCATCACCATGGCACCAGGTATCACCGTCATTCCAGTGTCGGCCGAACACCTTGTAATGGCGCAGGAACTCAGCAAAAACTAACCTGGTCAGACGGCAAGTGCAATGACAATGAATATCTTGCAAGAAATTTATTCAACGGAAGAAGATGCATAATTTGACCGAAAATCACCGTCATCACAAATTGACAGGAACTGGTTGTCAAGGATACAGATGAAGGATTTTTCAGTATCCAAGGTAGTCTCAAGACTTGGTTCCAACCTGTGTCATTGGCATCTATCATCCATTATCAGCACATTAGTCCTGATTTGCAAATAGCTGTAAGAATATTCTATGTAGGTACGCACACTTCTATGTCGACTCCATCACTGTTGATTATAACAGTGCCGTACCCTCAAGACTATGAGCCAGGGAATGTATATTAGAAGACATTAAGAAATATAGTTGGTATGTAGATATACGTCTGCCTTGGGACGTAGCTGTGTGCAATCAACCGATTCGACATCTTGGGAGGTGTTCGCGACTGTACCGTACCTGGTGCTAAGATATTTATTTATCAGAGTAGAAATGGTGGTTTTGGAGCCGAGAAATATTCTGACATAAAATACATAGCATGTCAGCACCGGACAAAATACAGAATGTGAAAACAAAGTGTCTTCAGGTAAATCTTGTGAAAAGGAGTTTTATCATTATGATATGCTTGCCAAATCAAGAACTAGCAAGAAATGTGTTCAGTTGTTTAATGTATTTAAGATGTTTACAATGTTAGACACTATTGTCAAATTGATTGGCTTATATAGTGACATATAGCAGGTCCACATTAAAATGAATGCATTGCCATTAAAAATAATATCCCTGAATTTCTGTCATTTGAGTATTAGATGTTCACAAATACCAAGATAGATATGTATTGTCAAACATTTCTTTAAGAAAAACTAGCCATGTCTAGCTGAAATTTTAACACCAGAAGCTTGTCACTTCAATCGCTTATGTTAATGTATAATTACTCTTAATCTTTACAGTTGTTGGTTTTAGTATCTATTCTGAACTATTTTATTGTTTAAATGTAAGAAATGATAACGAGAGCCTCCCAGCACTCGGGGGGGGGGGAGGGGTCGACTTGTACCTGGACATTGGGTCAGTCCAGTGACCACACCTCCACATGTTGACCTGCAAGGGGGCTCCTTCCCGTCTACATAGGTCATCTTAAAAAGCCGAGCCTGTGATGGCACATTATGTACATATGTATTGTACACTGTACATTGTACGTCATTCTTGAGGTATATTTTGTCATCAATGATCTACTGTATATCTGCGATGACAAAAAAATACTGCTCAAGAATGCTTGGGCATACAATTACAAATATCGATACATGTTGTTCGGTTCTCTTTATCACCACCCCCTACCTTGTTCTGCATTTACATAATGGTGAATCGTAAAAAATAGTATTCTCATTTGTCTATGTACATTGAAAGAAATCGATAAATTTCATCACACTGTTCCATTTTGTGATTTTAGTATGATTGTTATTTCAAAATAAAGTTACATAGGTTACAAAACCTTTTTAGGTACAATCTTCTGCTCAACTCAAATTTTGCATTTGAATTTGAGTGGAAAACCTAGTTGTGCATGATGACCTACTTGAAATTGTGTTGTAACCTCAGGGTCAAAGCACATTTTGAAAATGTGTCTATGATGTGCGACAATTGATGAAAAGTTTAGCTGCATTCATACTTTAATTAGAATTGTAAGTTAAATGAATAAATACAGGGAAGGCATCTTCATGCAGTTTAATTATTTCAAAACAATCTCATCTTAATTGCATGCTGTATGACTACTGGAGCTAGTATCGTAACTGTCAGTCTGTTATATTGCAAGGAAATTATGTAGATGTGGTTTTACTTTGTATTAGCTCACTTTGTCTGAAAGACCTGAGCTTGTCGTCTGCTTGTCTGTAGTCTACGGGTCTGCAGAATCTTCTTGGTGGATTAGATTTGGCAAGCTCCCAGTAATCAGGGCGATTTGAAACCGGCAGCTCAAATTGTTGCGGGATGGGTGTGTATGATTTCCTCCTCTCCAATTGATTTCACTAAATTTTGGCGATTGGCTCCAGTTTGAATTCCAGCATGGCAGATATAGCAGGGGTGGTGTTTGCATTTTTTAACATTAACCGTTTGTGTAGCATATGCAATGTTATGTTCTTGCTAGATCTATCTACGTTCAAGGAGATTGATACCAATATTGTTGATGTAACTGCCAAATGACCTACAAACCAACTAGGGCTGTTCTCGTGTGGCTGGTCATGTGACCATCACTGTACTGAAATCTGCATATTTGATTAGCTGTTGGACAGCTATGTCTAGTGCTGTGATATTTGTAATTATTTGGATGTAAATCAATCTTCATTTCCTGTAGCAAACCTGGTCTACTGTTTTTCTTGTAGTGTTTTAAATCACGTTGTTTGGAAAGTCGAACTGAATCTTAGTGATGGTGTGAATATTCTATGCCCCTGTACTATGCTTGTAGTGTTTATGACTTCTGCAACTTAAAAGGCACTACCTCGACATTCCTATGATCGTTCCCATAGATATTTTCTATTGGTTCTCATTGTATCTTTCTATTTGACTGGCTTGACCACTCATGGCTCTCCTGTGCAAAACAACATAACTCTGAGGTAATCGTAACTCCGATCTTAAGCAATGGTGTAGTCTATGGCTAAGGTTGTGTTTATGTTTACTTTAACATTACATCGTTTCATACAGGAATTGTGGGTAGCATTTCTCGAAGTTCTAGTGTCCACAATAAGACCATAGCGCTCTTGTAAGTGCCAGATAGCCATGTATAAGAGAGCTATGAGCTCTTAGTAGATACGAAAACTTCAAGAAACGATACCCTGGTCATTTCCATCATTAGGATCTTGTAAAATCAAAAAGCTGACGAGTGCTGCCCATCATAACTGATCTAGATGTACTAGAGAATTGATAGATTTTTCTCTATGGGAATAATGAGTGAGTGAGTGAATTATTGTTTTACGTAGCAGCGGGAATCTTTCACCCATACACGACAAGGAATTATTAATTATGAAATAAATGAGTCAAAAATGAATCGTAGCAAGAAAGACATGATTGAGGACAAAGAATGATATGCCAACTATTGATGAAATGGAATACATAGAGTGAATGCAATAGAACCAAGTATGCAGAAGTGAAAGATTCCCGCTGTGACATAAAACAATAATTCACCCACTTGCGACAAAGCATTAAATATTTCTTAACTTGGAACATTTTCGCGAGGTATGGTACAACTCTAGATATATACTAGTTAATACTCTTGTAATAACCTTTCATAGACTTTAACTGTACTGATGTGATTATTAATGATACACCCCAATATGTTATATATGTGACAATACATGTCCTATAAAACATTAAAATGACATGAAATTGATCTCATCTTTTACATCTCGAATATTTGTGATTACCTCGGTTCCTGTGAGCGAGAACTTTTATAAACATCTATGAATTGGAGGTTGTAATGCGATTAAAAAAAAAAATTGCCTTTAAAATAAATTTATACTGAATTTACTTACAAATTTATGTAATAAACAATCTAATCTCCCAATATTTCCTAGAACTTTCCATGTGTTTGCATGTGTATGTGCATCCTTGATTACTCATGTTTACCTCCGTTATTCTATTATTGTTACAAACTTTGTTCAAGACTTTTCATTAACTATTGTTACATACTTTGTTTTAGATTTGAACTAATATTGTGAGGATTGTTCAATTCTAGCACACCTGGGTTTCTACTTAAAAGCATATATCATGTACAGTGAATTATCATGTTTTATAATCATAGCTATATTAACATTTTTATTGAATGTTGGTCATTTTTGTCAGCAATGATTCACCTTTTCATTACAAATATGAAAATATATGTTATACTATATATATATATTATATTGGATATATGTATGGTATTGACCTTCTTCCTGAATGGGCAACTGCAGATGCCCTATAGACCAGTAGGGAGGAGGTCACAGTGTAAGAAGTAGTGTACCATTGTGACGATATACTGTATTGTAGGAAAGCACTTTCCACATATCAAATTTAAAAGGAAGACAATACACATTGTTACATACATGTATCTACATTAAGTATTCAGTGAAGAACTGTACCTCAATGAAATAAATTATTTTGCTCCTGTCAATGGACTTTGTATTCACATCCTGTAGGAACATTGTTGGTGGTAAAATCAGTGTAGTGGGCCACACATGTTGCCGAGCTGGATTGTGCTGGAGGGCAAAAGCAAGCTTATGAACTGGTGTGAACCCTTGACGTCTCCATTCCCAAATGATGCCCAAGGACCGGATTTAATATGGTATTCATCTGGGGCATTCGTACAGCAATCTTAAAGATTCCTATAGTAGGGCTATGAAAATGTTATGCATGTTCTTAGGCCAAGAAGATTGCAAGAACATTTCAAGAATAGTCCCCAATCTTTTTGCATGGAAAGAAAACCTGTTTACCATTTCTCTGCTGGATTAGAAACATGAACCACTGTTTAGGTTAAGGCATCTCAAGTTGCCTCCAACATGGAGAGGGTTAATATATATTATTGATTGGAGTAAATGCATTATAACCACCATGCAGTTATTCTAATGATCTTTGTTTTGAATATTATTCATCACCTTGTGGGAGGGTTCACCGTACACCCACTAAAAACATAGTTAACTCTCTCCATGCTGCAGGCAACCGGAGATGCCATAAAGAGCAGTCCCTGTGCCTAATCCAGCAGGAAGAGGGTTAATGAAACCAGAACCAAACCACTATCTGTTTTGCAAATGGTGATATACGGCCAAAAACAATTTTTATTGGAGGCCATGTTGAAAATCAAGATGGCTGTTTAAAGTACTTGCACCAATGGAGATTTAACTGTTTTTAATGGATTGTTTGATTCTGAAAATGTAGATATAGACATCGAAATTAAGTTCAAAGTTATTGGAGTCTCATGGGCCGAGATATGTGAATGTGCAAACATTTGTGCTTTGTAGCCATTTTGAAAAGTAGCAGAAAATGTGCACTCAACATGTATGATGGTAACATGTATGATAGCACTGTTGGAGGTTCTGGGGTGGGTTGGAAGGGCATGGTGGGCACTCAATCTATCTTGCCAGCAAAAATATGATGAAAAACGAATTATTGGTGACGATTATGGCTGCCTACATTATTTGAGCCACTTGATGTATAACTATTCCTAATGGATTCCTTGACCCATAAAATGTGGGTATAGACAGCATAATTAAGCTTGTAGGAGTCTTACAAATTGATAAGTGAAAAAGCCAATTTCAGTTGGCAGCCATGCATATTGCAATCCAACTTGTTTCTTGGTAACATGAAAATTATCAATGAAGGTCTTCTGAACAAAATGATACCATTCCTGGAGGTTCTGACATATTGAAATATTTGATATTCTGGTCTAAACTGACCACAGGCCATGGTAAATGGAAATGTCAAATGAAGATTTATTTTCAAACCTTTTTAATGCCAAATAGTGAAATGAATCGGTCACTGAACGTCTTTTTTGTACATGGTTCGCATGTGTATGGGAGTGAAATAAAATACAATAAAACTAAACATCAACAAACATGTCTCCATAAAATATTCAATAAATAGCAAAAGATGAAGCTGATAAAACACGTATAAAAAGGATGACGTGCTAAGTAAGAAATACAAATGGAAATGTTGTAAGTTTGTAACACAATAAATAACCAAATACAATTCATTTGCCAGGCAGCCATAAATACGATGTGACTGATAACACTTCATTTGTAGCAATGCTATTACAAATACCGATAATTAATACTGATATTTAATCGCTCAGTATACTTCATAGTTATTTCTATGAAAGTTTTGCGAGTTTCTTTCTAATTTTCTTGATTGTTTTGTGGAGCACTTTCATAACATCCTTGTCTGAATCTTGAACTGCCTCAATCTTCATCTGTAAGAATTCTACCATGTTCTCTATGTGGTGTTCTATCCTCTTCATTTCTTCATGTGCATTACTTTCATCCCTTCCTGTAGTGTATCTCACTGTAATAAACACAAGTATGATCTCAGAAATTTACGTGACAAATATTAAAACCAGTTTTAACCATAGTGCTGCATGGGCAACTAATGAAAGCGACCAAATACAAGCTTAGTTGACAGCATAGCTAGTTGAAAAGGTACATGAATTGGTGAGTACATCAACCAAACAATTGAAATCATTTTACATTAATTTTGATATTAACCAGGCATGTGATTTCAGCGGAAAAAGAAGCCCGGGGTCTGGGCCCCAAGCCACGTCCAGTGCAAATACATTGACCCCTGGACAAATGAATCCATGGATTTTCGTGGAAGACTGCGATGCCTGATTAACTTCTAGCTAATACAGAGAACCATTAAGATATCCACATCCTTTAACAGCAACAATTAGTTCGACATTTCCATGTAGATGTAGTGTCCGAGAGACTTGTTACTTTACGTCACTACAAAATGGTGGTGTATACACTCTCACCAGGGCTGCGTTCAATGGACAATACATACAATACACTGCAATAATAGTAGTTCGCTGAATGGGTTAGTAGGAAAATAGCAGGAAATCTGTTTGTGCATGCGTCCAGTCCATTCGCTTCATGCTTTGGGTTTTCATACAAAACGCTACGCGTCCAAACCCGTATTGAAATGTATGCATACATATGCATGCGTATTGCTCACTGAACGGCTCGCATAGTACTACATAGAATACATATGCATATGTATTGTCCATTGAATGCATCCCAGCTTACCGATGACGGAGATATCCTTCCATGTGTCGGGTGTGGTGTCCAAGCAGCTCGTGTCCTCTGTCTCGACTTCCTCACCATTTCCGACTTGTTCCTGCGATTTGACTTGACCTCTGCCATCATCTCCAAATGTTACTGGAAAAAACATTGTCATCAGTGCTGTTAATGTCAATAAACATATTACGTGGCAAATTACAGTCCCTTTACCATATTTTCAAGACATTGACTGTAAGATAGTGTTGTTGCATATGGGTGAAAGATTCCAACTGCAATGTAAAAGTTGATTGGTTGATTTGGGGTTTAAAGCCACTTTAAAAACAAATCACTCACTGTAAGGAATTACTGTATCGAGAATAACGTAGCATGAGACAAAAGTGGAACACTTGCGACTGTCTTCATTTTTTATTGTTTAATGCTCTAAATTCTAACGAGTGCAGAAAGTAATAAATACGCATGACAAAACGTGATGGATGTCGTTCCCCTGACAGACCCCGAAATTACGAAGCTTTTTTAAAACACAAACTCATGCTGAACTCAAGATTTTGTTCACAAATCCCCATATAAAATTTGACCGTGAGCATGAATTAAATCATACTGAAAAGGTTTCTTAATCTCGTGGCCAGACCTTGCAGTTCGTAGCTGGTCTCGTTGAGTTGTTCCAGGTTACACACGGCGGTCTGGGAGATGAGGGTGTTGTACAGGTTCTTCAACATGTAAGCTGCCTTTTGACCTCCCAGCTTCTGGTGGTGGGGATAGGCTGTTTCATCTGGGTCAATGGGACCGAAGTGGTAACCAGAAGCTGAAAATGGAACAGACCAAGCTCTACCTAGTTTGTGTTGTCCTTTTCTTGACAGCTCCGAGGTCATACATTCAACGACATACCATATACATATAACTTGAAGCTATTCCAATCAATTTGTTTTCTGGTCATATTATTTTAGTGTCTTTTAGTAAATATATGTTTGTACGGCATGGAATTACGCAATATAAATGCATAATTGTTATTATTATTATTATTAATTTGACCAAAGTTACCACACTGTTCATTTAACATGGAACAAACTAGGGAGCCCAAGGAAAAGGAAGATTTAGTCACTTGACATAGAGCAGCTGTGTCCTAAAAATTGAAAACCCATACTAGAGCAGTTGGATACAAAATGACAAAAATCTCCCTACCATACCATGATCTTGAAGGTATCCTATATATAATGATATTGTTGCGCATTTGTGGGGGCGGGTGGTAGCGCAGTGGTAGAACGTTGGACGTTGAAGCGAAAGGTTCCAGGTTCAAATCCCGCTCCAGGGGGCCCCGCATCAATGTTCGTGAAAGTTACCTTTCTGACGCGATATTGATAGGATGCGATGTCTGTAGAGTGGCAATGCAGTTATCATCCTTGGTCTTGTCAGTACCAGCCGGTTCTTGCAGGTTTACTGCAACATTCAGTGCTACGGATGTTGCAGGTTTCCTCCTACCCTAAACTGACAAGTCGTGATATAGGTGAAATAACCTTGAAAGCGACTCCAATTAAAAAAAATAATTAAAAAAACAACAACCCATTTGTGAAGTAAAATTTGATGATTCCAATAGAGTAAAATGTTCCTCCAGGAAGGCTTAATGATGTCATCACATATACGATAGGTCTGGGAACATGGTCCCTGAACAACGAAGCCCTCCTACCAGAACAGTTGTGAGAGATGTTCATCAGCAGCTGCTCCAGCTTCTTCTTCTGCCGTGTCATCTTACTGGCCAGCTTCCACCTGTTTCTCTTCCCTGTCTTCCACCTATCCAGCCTCTCCTCCAGAACCTCCTCAACCTCAGCCAGACATTGCTGGTAGCGTCGTGTCCAGGCAGCCACTCCAGTCACCTCTCTGGGTGTCCTCATGTCCTCGAACTCCTCTTCTGTACTTCCTGACAAAGGTAAAGTTAACTTCTCATGGCCTTGTTGCTCAGAACAATTTAATGCAAGTAAAATCTTGGGGGATCCACTAATTTAGAATCTGGTTAGCTAAAACTACTGCAGCAATAAATGTGTTCTATGGGAACAGTCTTACACTTATAGTGGATCCCTAAAATCTGATTTATGATCACTTGTAGTTACAACTTTTCTGAGCAACGAGCCCAGATCTTCTGCTACATGAAGAGACCCTTCTATTTGTGCCAAAGCTACGTTTTAAATCATATTGATCATGTTGATGCAGATATTATTTTTGTTGTCATGTTGTAAAATATGATTATATAGACCTCAATTACAAGCTGATAAAGACATGTTATATCCACTTCTACCCTGTCATCTTGTGAACCTACCAATAAACGTTTCACATGTATCCATTGGTGTATTGTCTGTTGGTGTTTCTTGTACTGTCATCTAAAAATAGATACAATAAGTAAATTCCAACTCTAGTGTTCATCAGAACAGTGCAGAATGGATAAACACCAGATGAAGAGTTACAAATAGAGTATCCAAATAAAAAAAATTAAACATCATACTTGAATAATTATTTTAGCTATGTTTAGTTGGCAAATTTCCAAGCTGCTTGAAAAGAGAAATTTATTGTACTAATCCGTAAATGCATATTACAGCTCTAGAATAGGGGAGTACCACAGGCAGCCTAAATATAAAAGTGCATGAATTTGAGCAATCACCTCCAACAAACATCATTACATATGCATGAAATATTCCCACAGACATAATGCATTAAATACAGCATCAAATCCAACAAACAGGTTTTACCCATACTCACGGGGGAACCATAATCCATTTCTGAAGTATGAGGAATCAAACTAATTTTCTTGGCTTTCTTCGGCTTCTGTTGACCTGATGATGTACCTCTGTTGGCCCTCACAATGCTCCTGCCCCTCTGGTTACCATGGTCAGCGATTCTCACCACCTTCTTCATCAGTAAGCTTCTCTCAGAATGACCCCCATGTCCCACATCCGTCACATCTCCTTCCGGTTTAGACCTTGGTCCGAGTGACTGGGTCAGGGTTGCAGCAACCGTCTGCGTGTATTTGCGCTGGGTCAGGTAGCTCATGTCATTCTGGCTGCTGACCTTCTGACTTGTGTCTTCTTCCCCACTCTTGGTCTTTTTATCTACATCGGCTTCGTTATTGGATCCGTCGTCGCCTTCCAGCCACAGTGTGCCAAGATCATCGGAGTCTGTCCTCTGGCTGTCGTCAACAACCGCCATCTGAATCAGCTGGTCAAGCTCGTCTGGGCTTCCATTGCCTGCATGAATGCCAGGTTTAGAATTAGCAATGACATCATCGGGTTTCCTTTGTTTCCTTGCAACGGGTGTCCGTATTATGCTTCCTTCAGTTTTGTCATTGCTTTCGGAGTTAAAATCGTAGATGTGTTGTCGTGGGTCTTTGCATATGACAATTGTATGATGGGTATCTGGTTTTGTCAGATGTTTTGTTTGAGATGTTTCTGAACTTTTAGCTGCACTAAATGACCTCTGCCTTGACCTCTTAGTAGTGCTTGCTTCTTTAATATCCGTTGGTGCTGAACGTTTCTTCCCCTATTGACAAATAGTGTAATTGATATTTATACACTAAAACATGATCATATCAATGTTATTTATTATTTATGAAAATTGCGCTTCATTCCTGAAGAAATGTATACATGATAGTAGGTTGAGATGTTATGACCGTTGTACAATATGATGGTCAGTGCCTACCATGACAGAACCCAAACTATATCCATGTAGAGTACTATTTAATTTGTATTTGCTTTATGTTCTTCAAGGCATATTTAGATACATTCCAACCTTGCCGGTGATTGTCCTGGCAGGAAGTTCTAAATCTTCCCCTTCATTTTGCTCGCATAAACTGAAAAACAATAATTAGTACATACACACATTTCAGGCATAAATTGCATCACAAACATTGGAATTTGAAATACAAGACACAATTCAGATTTTGGAGAAGGCTTCTGAGAAGACAGAATTGAATTACCTGGATGATTGGACAGCTGGTTGAGGAGCAGAAGTGTCAAATATTTCTGCTGTGTCGTCTGGGTCGGGATCAAACTGAAGATATTGGCACCGATTGGCTTGTACATTTCCTTTTCTTTTTGTTGACTTATTTACAAATGGTAGTGGTACTTTAGTTGGAGTCTGCATGAAAACAACAAATATAGGTCCATTATTGTCTTAGTAAACTGATGTTTTTTTTGTTCTTATTTGTGGATGGAGTAGGAGAACAGGATTATTTTCCGCATTTTATTGTCAGAAGATTCAAGGTCAGTACACAGAACTTTAAAAAACAGAAAAACATAAAATTCTAATACAGTAACATCACTGTCTAATGAAAGATATATCCAATTAGTTAAGTTAATTTGCAATTCCTATATGGATTGCCCAGGTATCTTACTGATCAAACTAAACAATTACTATTTGAAAGAAACAGTAGGAGAAACGAGATCTATCTTAATGGCCCAAAATATGGTTCAGTAAAGGGGACGAATATTGAAAAGGGTGTGTGGTTTAAAAGACATTAGTATTGCAGAAGAGCAGACATTTTTTAGATCGGTGACTGGAAGTATTCGGAACATCATTTGAACATGTGTTCAAACACTGGCAGTATATATGTACCTCTGATATTTTTGACTTCTGTTTCTTCAGGCCTTTCCCACCATAGTAAAGGGGATGAATATTGAAAAGGGTGTGTGGTTTAAAACGACATTAGTATTGCAGAGTAGCAGATTTTTTTTAGATTGGTGACTGGAAGTATTAGGAACATCATTGGAACACTTGTTCAAACACTGGCAGTATATATGTACCTGTGATATTTTTGACGTACATGTCTTCATTAGACACTTCTGTTTCTTCAGGCCTTTCCCACCATGGCTCTTCTTATCCTGAAATAAAAACTAGGATAGCACTGGAGCGAAAATATTTATTATATAAAAATTATGTGGGGACTAAATTGATGTGTTTTTTTTAGTTAATGTCTAACGTTTTCATACAGCTTTTAGGTTGTCAACATATTATACCTCAATATGCTTAGTGTCTTGTTGGTCTACAGCATTATTTTACTAGTCCAAGACCAGTCAATCAAAATAATTAATTAAAAGTCTGATTGAGTGCTCATTTAGTACAGATTTAACATACCAAGCACATGACACACTGTAGACAATCAACTGTCCTCTTGCAGTTGTCACACCTGCCACATGCTCGTCTCCGCGAGGGCTTTGGTGTTGCTTGCTTCAGGCTTTTCGTCTTTGGGGTTGCTTGCTTCAGGCTTTTCGTCTTTGGGGTTGCTGTTTTGGAGGTTGCTTTGGGAGTTGCCGTCTTTGAGGGTGTTTTTGGCAATTTACCATTTTTTGTGAGCTGCAAAATGAATAGTGTTAGTGAAAATCTGGATCATGAATTAATCCTGTTATTAGACATTTCATCTACTTCATATTTGCGGCATTAACTGGTTAATTTGTGATGATTACATTTCTCTCTCCTAATATACTTGCATTCCTCCATGGCAAGTCCTGAACACTGTAGTCAAATCGCAGCTCATCACCCTTCTTGATGTCACAGTTTGCAAACATGCACACATGCGGCTGGTCTTCACACTGGATAATTCTAAGGACACAGTTCTTGTCATCCTTCCAGCCATCGTTAACGTAGCGACCCATGCCGGAAGAGTTGGTGGCATCAACGCTGAAGTTGGAGACAATTTTAGATGTGAGAAATACGAAATATAATTTCTATGCTACTAAAATTTTCATAGGGATATCCTTATTGTAAATCTTGATTTGAAGATCAGTATCCAGAGATTTTCCAGGCATACACAATAATCTTTTATGTCAATAATAACATTATATACTTGTAATGAAAACAACATGTTACAATTAAAATTTAGTTTTAAATTCTGCATATCATTGCATATCTCTCTAAAAAAGGAAACAATTAAGGCAAGTAATAGATTATTTTGTTTGAATTGGGGTTTAAAGTCGCTTTCAAGATTCTTTCATTTATATCACGACTTGTCAGTCTAGGGCAGGAGGAAACCCGCAACATCCGTAGCACTGAATGTTAGCACAGACATCGCATCCTATCAATATCGCGTCAGAAAGGTAACTTTCGCGAACATTGATGCCGGGCCTCCAGGGCGGGATTTGAACCTGGAACCTTTGTTCAACTGTTCTACCACTGTGCTACCACCAGCCCCTCCTGCTCACCTAGCAGTCTATGTAAATAAACAAACTGACTGCCCAGAAAATCAGCTGATTTATCGATAATGGTGGTGTAGGATCATCAATTCTTTAGATTTATACAACATGAATGTTGCGTTTAAGTGAAACAGGGTCAGATATGTGCATTTCTAATCTGTTGTATTACAATTCTTTTATATTCTGTACATATATTGTATGTCCTGTGGGCCTGTGGCCTTTGACACTAATAACCTCATTCACAAACGGGGTCATGGCAATAATGGGATTCGAATCCTGGATTGCGAGTCAATGAGAGCAAGAAATGACAGGACTTTAACTTAACCGTGTCTCTACGTTAACCATTGTGCATACACTAGCTAAGGTTGGAGTCATCACATAGAATTAAAACTGTTTCGTACAGGTGGACCATTTTATAAAAATAATAATAATTGGAGATTACGGATGAGTGGTTGAGAATATAATAATTATATAGTCAACCACTCATCCGTAATCTCCAATTATAATAATTGTCAATAATGATAACAAACAGGAGTAAACATAAA
Organism: Lepetodrilus schrolli; assembly: GCA_032361225.1. NCBI lineage: Eukaryota > Metazoa > Mollusca > Gastropoda > Lepetellida > Lepetodrilidae > Lepetodrilus > Lepetodrilus schrolli. The sequence goes on from JAUTBT010026364.1 coordinate 13,915, forward strand.
TTGTTTATATTTGCTTCCACAATTTTCAATACTGTTCGTCAAGTAATTAATTGTTATCAATTAGATCTTTGTTATATATACACCTAGAAAAATGTTAAGCACCCCTTAGCATATTTAGACACAGTGACAACAGATTTTAAAAATTTATTAATGTTTGAATTGATGTAGAAAAAGTAACATTTCTTGAGTACAACTTGCTTTACACCGTGAGTGGCCGAACATACCGATGTAGCATGTCTGATGACTCACTGGAGGGATGTGAAGAAAGGTTGAAGTAGTCTTCCATGCACGGAGGAGCAAATACACACAATATTAGTGGAATGAACTCATTATCAAATGTGAAATGTCTAGACATTGTTTCTGATATCAATTTAATAGCTGTGGCAATGACCAAACTTGGATCAAGGTTTATTTTTGCCAAATCCATAACAATTACAGGTATGTTGTTATTGTAATTTAATATTACTAAAACTATCATCAATTGTTTATATTTTCAGGAATGTCAAAAATATTTTTTTAAATATTAAGTTATGTGTACTTTTTCAAAAGTACTAAAAATATTTTCAACAACAAAGTTGCAAAAAGACAGGGGCTCTCAACCTTTTTCAAGGTGTATAGATATATATACCACTACCAGTAGCCAATTAACCCTCGCCTTGCTATTAGGCACAATCACTGCTCTTTAGGGCATCTCCGGTTGCCTTCAGCATGGAGAGAGTTAAATGGATCTTTGTTCTATTAGCCATTTTATGTCAACCTTCCCTGCTCACCTTACCCTGCCAGGTTCTTCTGCAATATATACATCACTTTGTTCATGCTGTTCCATCACCATTTATTACAATAATTTCCGAAATATGTGTACACACACTGTTAGCATGGTTAGCGGAACATAATAAAAAATAATCATTTAAAATTATTTTCTAAAATGGAAGAAATAGGGTCAGTGGATCTGTAAACCAGGGAATCTATTTAACTATGATGACTTTGGCCTTATTATTATTGAACTACTTCATTGCTCCCATCAACATTATTAATTAAAACAGACTAATTAACAAGTGAAATGGGTAACCTACATCCTTCACAGGGACCCAAAATAGGCAGCCAACCATAAGCATCCTTGCAGATGTTGCAATGGCAACCACAGATGCAGCCAATCAGTAACAGAGGGTAGAGAACTTGGCCAGGAACGCTCCACATTGTCAGGCTTGTAGCAGTGTTAGGACATCTTCTTTTCTTCGTTGCATTGTCTAAAAATATAATATTTAATCATGTTAATAAATCAGACACATAAATAGCTTAGGGCATTTTAATGTGGATTTATAGTGTAAAAAAACCAACACGTGTTGATGTTTTGTTTAGAAAATAGAGGATCATTCCGATCCTGGGATTCGAACCCGAGTTGCTGGTTTGTGAGTCCAACAGTCTACCGAATTAGCCAAAGGGGTAACCCCGCTGGCCGAGACCAGTAGGAGCATCTTATATCACACCCGGCTACACGTGCATATGTACTGCTTGTACTAGTCTGGATTTTTATAGTGCTAGCTCACTTGGAATATCACATGCCTCAAATAGAACATGGATACCATACTCAGACACAGTATACTGACTCCGAGCCAACCAGACATTTCTTTACCCCTTTAATGCTGAGCGGCAAGCAGGGGAACAACAAGTACCATCTTTTAACGTCTTTTGGTATGACGCAGCCAGGGATCAAAACCCGCGACCTTCCGCACTCCGGGCCGATGCTCTAACAAAACTCAAATAATCGAGCAACCGGTCAGATATATTTGATGTCTGACACTTCCCCCATTATATAGCACAGAACTGGTAAACATGTCATCAGCAAATGTAAGTATGCAATCGAACAAAGTGAAAGATTAGAAACTTTAGCTGTGTGCTTAATGCACTTTATAACGTGATGTAAAAAGTTGCAAATAAATAATTGCAAGCTGTGACAGTTGCATCGTCTGCTCGCAGGCATGTTTAGCATAATAAATTACATGACATCAATTAAATGTTTCTTGTCAATTAAAAAATATATGGGATCCCGTTTGGGCCATTTCTTATATTGCATTGGTAAATGTTACAAAATTTATTATTCATCATAAAATGTCTCATTAAAATGACAATTGTAATATTTTTAATAGATAAAATTTCATTTTCAAGATATTTTAGTATTAATTTCATCATTTTCGTCATTTTACAGATTGCAATTTGCATTGATAACGTCCCGCAGCGACGTGCGAGCTCACACTATAGATGATGCGTATTATTATTATGAGGCAAACGTGACAAATGTAAACAATAGCATACAGTCCTTGAGGTTGAAAATTCTTCACCAAGCGGAAGTGACAGATGCGCGATTTCACTGGGGACCTGACCTCCGCAGTGTGGTTTAAGATTACGTCACAGCTAGACTGGCTCCATTTCCTATTTGCGCTGTGTGTCTTTCCGTTAACATATTTGAATGCCAGTTATATTAAAGTCATTTTAAGATAACGTCAGTCGAGACGATGTCATAGTCAAAGCGAGGTCATAGACACAGCCTTCTAGCATTTATGAGTGTGTGTGTGTGTGTGAATGTGTGTGTGTGTGTGTGTGTGTGTGTGTGTGTGTGTGTGTGTGTGTGTGTGTGACAATGAATGAATATATAATGTAATAATAATATGATATTCAATTACAATAAATAGTATAACATGTGCGGTCTTTGTGAGCACACAAGACTTTGCCTTAGGTCATGTTATTTCTATTTAAGGGAAATTTACATTATTTAAACTATTTGGTGGTTTATTTGTCTTGTGCTTATGCTATTTGTCAGTTTCTAAAAATCTTCGAATTGTGTTCCAACTTGAACTCACTTAGTGCCCACTGTCATGGCTGTCGAAGTGATGACTTCCCTTGGGGCTGTCTATTGTTAAATTTAATCGTGGCAATATCAGTGTTTGTGATGAAAGAACGAGGAAGTAAGTGTTCTTTACGTTAAACATTAGAATGCCGATACAGTCGTCAACAGATCGCGAGCAGGTCGCTTCGAACCGTAATACCACGAAAACCGGTCACTCGATCAGTTATTATTATCCGGAACAAGCAATTATGGAAACGGTCCACTGGTCCAGGGACAAGTTGTATGCGATTATGGACATTTGGCTGGTACATGAACATCTGAGGAAATACATATCCGATTTGTATCAAATGAGCTCATAACGTACCTGTGAATAGATATATGTGACATGTACGTATTAATGTAGTATATAATATTTGTAAACTGAGAAACGAAATTTCCTTCCAAAACACAAAAAGGAAATAGAAAGCGTGAGTTCCCTAGAGTTATTTCCCCTTTACTTCCGGCTCCGATAGTGGCTCATTCGGACCTGACCGTGGCTGATTCGCACCTGAGACAAACACTGATTAGGACACAAGATGTAGGGCCGTAGACCCGATACGGCTGCGGAGCTGCTCTGGCCGACCCACATTTTTAATCTTCTTCAAACAAATATATAATATGTTAAAAAAACAATCTCTGTTGATCATGTAGGTCTAAAATCAAAGGAATCCATTTCTGATATTTTGTGTATTTTCTGAAAGTCTGCGGTGTACGTTACTTTTATCGCCGAGTGGTCGACCACTTTTTTAAACTGTTGTTTCGAATCTGAAGACATGATTTTTTAAATTTTGTTCCGTTAGTTGATACGAAAAATACATTGAAAATACAATATTTGACGTATTTAGCTACCTTGTTAAACATGCATATCAATGTTCGCGAAAGTTACCTTTCTGACCCGATCATGATAGGATGCGCTGTCTATACCGTGGCAATGCAGTTATCAACGTGGAACTGTCATCACTATGATCGTTCAAATGCGTCTAAATCTTTAATGATATATCTTAATATATATAGTTTTCTGCATTTAATCTTAAAGGAGCGCTGTCTGTAGAGTGGCAATGCAGTTATCATCCTTGGTCTTGTCAGTACTAGATAGCGGCTCGCAGGTTTACTGCAGCATTCAGGGAAACGGATGTTGCAGGTTTCCTCCTGCCCTAAACTTACAAGCCGTGATATACTAGTAAGTGGAAGAATCTTGAACGTAACTCTAATGTTAAACCACAATTTAAGCAATAAATATCATACACCACGTGACAATAACTGCCTGGTATAATGAGCAAGTGTGAACATGTAATTCATACGGTGAATGACCCACATAACCAATGTGTACCTATTACTATGGAACATATTAGGCTACTAACCAACATATATACTGCACCGCAAAAGAAACGTCATCTCCCTCAATATCTACCAGAATTTCCGTGAATGCCTTTCTGAAAAATTGTCAAGTAGTGATTCAAGGATGGACTTCAGAAGTATTGACTTTAAATGCCCAAACTATTGTTTGTATAATGGCTATGTCCATCTGTTGAGATGATGATGTTTTAAACAAATGTCTTTCTCGAACGTTCCAAATCGTATTATCCGACCGTTGAACTTTTGAAAATACACATATTGATCTCACATACCTCAGTTAGTTCGGTACCCATTATGTGATTAATATCTATCGTAGTTGTTTTAATTTATTTTGCAGTTCAGTGTATAATGAGATTCACGGACTATATAAGGACAATGACAATACATGTACGTCAATACTCTCGATCTTCATGCTTTGCGATTCTCCTCAGTTAGTATTGGTACTAATCGATCGTTTTGTTTGAGAAATAATTGTTTATGTATCCAGTCACGCTCTGATGACCTCGAGCAAATTTCGCTCCGTAGAATTGATATGCACTATTGGATAGATGAAAACAAGAGACAAAAAATAATCCATTATCATTGTGTTGAAGGCAATGCCATCAAGGAATACTATACTGGGAATGTTGTGTATATAAAGTACACTATATATTCAAATGGTTCGATGGTCGAGGACAGATATAAACAATTGGAAAGATAAACATTAATTGATATGTCCAACATACATGTATAAAATGCTAATTCGCATACGACTCATTTAACCCATGTCGCATACATAAAGATGAATTATGCATTAATATAGCAGTATTTATCCAGTCATAGCCTCTCGAGAGCTCAGTTGTTATGCTCTATCGAAGAGCAGTGTACACATATGAAACTGCCGATATCTTCAGGACATTGTGACAGGGCATTTCATACTAGGGCAGCAATTGTGCCTTTCATCTCATGGTGACAGCAATGCACTATAAAAGAAATCCTGGTCTGGTCCAAATTCAATGTGATCATCCTCTAGACTCAGACCATTATGCCTACTTAACACCCGTCAAATGTATGTTAAAGGTATACAATCACTGTTGAAATAGTTCATAGTCAAACGTGTTTTATCTCAAGTATGTGTATTTGATTTGTCTACACCAATATATTGGACAACAAGATGCATTTTCCGTATGTCCCACTTGTTTTCAATATTTTCTTGTTTTATGTATTTTTTATATCTCGTGGAGAGAATTTGTTAATTGTTTTCTAAACATGTGTTTTATATATTAAGCCTTGTGCCACCGATGGGGGCCTCAGAGGCCCGGCCGTCACTTTACAAGTATAAACTACACTTAGTTTTCTATGGAATTATTTGATTCTGCATGTAGTCTCCAAATCATACATAATGAATACATGTATACCAAAATGTAAACTATGAAATAGTTTTTAACTTATTACACGGGTTTTTTTTCTACACTAATCCCCATTTTAAATTCATAAACGGATGTTAAGATTGTTTTGAGGTAAGGAACATTAGCAGATTACATCTGGTTTTTGTTAATTTGGTGTTTTTTTTAATTGGGGTTTAGAGCCGCTTTCAAGATTCTTTCACTTATATCACGGCTAGTCAGTTTAGGGCAGGAGGAAA
>JAUTBT010026375.1:0-19776 GCA_032361225.1 Lepetodrilus schrolli
GTCAGTTTAGGGCAGGAGGAAACCCGCAACATCCATAGCGCTGAATGTTGCAGTAAACCTGCGAGCACCAGCTGGTAAAAGCTGTTTCTGAGGCAATCGAAATAGAAATAAAGCTTTGCTCATTTTCACTACTCTCCAACACTAAGATCCAACGACACCCAGTTAAGATTGTGGCCTTTGCCATGTTGACCTATTGTGAACTCCGAGTGATGCAATATGAAGCTAATATAATGTAACCAGGATTTCATTAGATCTTGGAGTTGGATAGTAGTAGAAACGTACAAGGAGTAAACTTTAAATAGACTGGGTCAGAGAGTAAAGCTAATCAGTAACTCCCTTTCATACATATATGATACAGAAATGGTAAAAGCAAGATTTTGTCACTTTCAAGATTATTTTGCTCATACCACTGATAGTTTGACAAGAGGAAACCTGCAACATCTTGTAGCACTGTGCATTGCAGGAAATCTGTGAGCACAAGCTGATACTGACGAAGATGAAGACATTAGATCCTATTTTAACATCCTATTGTGAGTGCAGGCATTGATGTCTGCTGTCTGAAGTGGATTCGAACTCGGGACTCGGAAGTTTGATGTTCTTCCACTGTGCTACCACCCACTCCTTGGATAATAAAAATTCCCATTGTGATTATTGAAAATATTTCCCACCATTATTTTTCGGTCAAATATTACAATTAATAGTATGTTACACATCCAATCTACACCCTAATATGATAAGTAAACACCTAATACAAATAATACCCATTCATAAGTATGTTTTAGAGTATTCATGTAAGCTATGCTTACATAACACATACATGCAATACATGTTAAAATATATTAAATAAAAATCTTTTTATGACATTTGCTTTGCTTTTGATATGAACAATACAATTGTAATTAATTTGAAACAGTACAATTGTAATTATTTTGGAACATTACTGAAGCATAATGAAAGCCAGTAGTATAACAAAATATCTTGTAATAAACAGCCATGACATATCACACTCCAAATACCTGAAACCTTTTAGCATATAAAGTCAGCAGAGCATGTGTTTCCTGGCATGTGTTTCCTGCCATGACGGACAGAGCTACAGGCACAGTGATTATTAAAGTGACTCAAACAAAAAATATTGTATTAAAAAAATATTGTATAAACGGAAAGAAATGACGATCCTACTCCAGGTACAGCGATCGACTTCCTTCCAAATGATCCGTTATCGCTAAATCCGCTTAGTTTCCGGGCAGTCAATTTGTTTATTTACATATACTGCTAGGTGAGCAGGAGCGTTTGAATTGCTGTCAATAAACATGTGATGTCACCTGCAGTCATTTTAATGCCATACGCAGCTGTCAACCAGACCAATCATCACGTACTCTTCTAACCATGAGACTAACATTGAGCCTCCTTATGTATTTTCGAAACAATTGCTTGTTCATCATCGACTGGTAAAAGGATTTATTTAGATGGGTTTGCGTGGCATTTCATGCCTGAAAGGGCGGATTCTTGCAAATATAGCTTTATATTATATATGACCAATAATAAAATTGAGCATAGGTAAAAATCACACTATTTTGACCACAGGTGTTTGAGTCACTTTAAGGAAGTCGTCCAGACCGTCTCATTTAACGCGGGGTCCGTTGCCGGAGAAGTCCTCGTCATCCGAGTCATAGTCGTGGTATTCCTTCCCGATGACCTTGTGGCTGAATATCTCCATCTCATCGTCGGCGTATCCCTCCTCGGACGTCAGCCGATGAAAGCCGTCATTGTGGAAGTTTCTTGGCGACGTGCAGACGCAGACGACTCCAGTGATAGCGATGATGATGACCAGCAGGATGATACCTGAAACACACCTCAACACATCAGCAATGTCAGGACACAACACACCTCAACACACCATCTTGCCTAGGCCACGTGATCTAACTTGGCCGTGTACGACCCCTTGCCAGGCAAAGCCTATGAATTCCCGGCACAGCGAGATCAAAGGGCTATGGTCGGCACTGATAGTTCAATCAGATGTGCTATAAGATGTATTGGCTCCGCCTACTTGTCGGTCACAACAATGACGTCAAGCAATGTCACCTGGAGAATTTGCTCGGTTGCCAACCATGGGCAAATCCGTACTAAGAGTTTTCTAGCGGGAAACCAACATACACAGGTGTTAGGTATAACCCACAACAAGGTGACGGGCTGTCAAACACATGATATCATGCCAAGCTGAATCGCCTCACGAAAGTAGCTGTTAATAAAACATGTTTTCATTGGGTGGTTTAAAATTATACACATGGGCCGACAACTCGCTGTGCCGCTATGGTATCAGCCGGATAAATGTAGGCTATGATGGGAAAGGTTGAAAACGTAGTCATGCGTAGCTCGGAGTTCGGAGATGATATCCTACCTGCAGCCACCACGTAGAAGGCCCTGGAACTTTCTGCAGACTCCACTTTCGTATCCACCATGATAGTCTGGAAGCAAATGCAGAATAGTTATTTTCATGACATTTCTCGACAAGACTGATATATTCATTCTTCAGATCCACTGCAATTGCATTACCTTGTTTGACGAGATGTCCGTTGACATTTCGAACGGAACACCAGGTGTCAACTTGAAAGCAGGTCGGTGGGTAGTTACAATGTCAGCGAAAAGTACCAATGTAAAATTGACGACATGCGCAGCCCCCTCTGTTACAGTCACGTCCAATGATTGGCTTCGGAAGCTGAAAAATAACATTGGTTCCCAATTAATATCCAAAGTGGGTAGTGAGTGGGTAGAGTGTGGGTGGGTTGTGGGTCGATTCCTGGGTGGGTATGAGGTGCTCCACCTTGTTTATTTTTCAGCCATATGTTTTTGTCCTGAGGCTTGTTTCACAGAACGGTCATAGCACTCTGAGAATGGTAACTTGTTATGACTCTTGAAGCGCTACTATCATTCTGTACGTACCCAGGTTTATTGAATCACGAGTGGCAAGCTACACCTCTACCTACCCAGGTTTATTGAGTTACGTGTGGCAAGCTACAGGTCTACCTACCCAGAATTATTGAGTCACATGTGGCAAGCTACACTTCTACCTACCCAGGTTTCCCCGCCGTGATGGTGTACTTCCCTGGTGCCAGCAGCCTCCAGTAGTCGCCCGCCCGTGACGACATGATGTTGTGGTTTATGCCGGTCACGTTGATGGTGGCGTTGGCCAGACCCTGAGTTCCATCACCAGCCAGAACAAAACCTCGCACTCCCATGTGGACCTGTGTGTAAACAAGTCCATGTTACAGGCTGAATGGGAGAAACAGTGGCTGTTAGTATGATTGTCCATGTTTTAGTCTCCCAAGGGAGATAACCGCACAATCAAGGGAGATAACTGCACAATCAAGGGAGATAATTGTACCATGAGAGACAATCTTTGAGACATATGAACCCGTTTGTTCACAATGACAAAGATATTGAACAGTGCTAATCCTGAAATATTGATGCAAAATATTTCAGGTAGTATCTGCTACATTAATTTAACCTCATAGTTATTTAAGACTTTTGGTAAACAAAGCCAGATATATTGAACTTTCTTTGAAAAATAAACCTGCCAGAAATCTATGAAAAACTACGAGAAATGCTAAACATTTGCCAGTATCGAACAGAGGATATGTCGGGGATTTCGAACTCGGGTGTCAACGATGATGCACACGTCACATGACAGCGAAACATGGCTGACTCACCTGTCCTATGTACACTAACAGCGGGAACTTGTTGACCTGCCAGTACTGTGGCAGCTTGGCTTGAACGGGGAACTTTGTACAACCAAGCTCCAGGGTGATCTCGAAGCAGTTGGAGTGCAGGTAGTTCCAGTCCTGCATGCCGCCTAAAAATCAACACCACGCCATGAAGCCATTTCCCATGCTTACAATGGGGTGAAATCCTACAGTGGGTGAGTGAGTGAATTACTGCTTTACGTCACAGCGGGAATCTTTCACCCATACGTGATCCTACAGCAACTCTGTGTTGCCTCTTACCAGAATTACATAAAACTGTTTAAAACATAACTGACTAGATTTAAATACTAATAATATGTCAACAATGAACTAGAAGAAATAATAAAACCCATATTATAAAAATAGAATCAGTAAATACATTTTATTTTAAATTATTGGTAAACATTAATGTTTTATATATCAACACTGAACAAGAAGATATAATAAAGGCAATTTTCTTTTATAAATAGAATTCATGGTAAACATGAATGTTTTTTCCTGCTGTTATCATAGTGACTACAGCAGGATATGAGTGGACTTACCCGCCACACTGTACCACATGGCGCCGTTAGTGATGCCATCCTTGAAGTGTTCATTACTAATGTTCGGACACGGAAAACCCAGGTGCATTTTAGAGTGCGCCTGAAATTTAACACGAAAACACATCATCACTTGTCTATCGCTACTAGCAAACAACATCACCTAAAAAAAAATCGATGTGAATTGTTAAAATTCATATTAATCATAATACATGCATAAGATCTGCCCGTCCCAATATGAACTGGGGCAACACTAATTTCAAACTTCGAAGTAGTGCAGTCTATTGCTGTGTTCACGTGAGGGCTTTAAACTGTTTTCAAACCATCTTAAGGCCTTAAAATGGATAAATGGTTCACATGGACGTCACTTCAAGCCAGTTTAATGATTTCTGTTTCTAAAGCGACCTGAAACCAGCTTAACAAAAATGATGACGTTACGAGGGGCGGGGCACTGTTACATCATTGAAATATATGACGTGTGAACTGGAAACATTTAATCCACATTAATGAAGCCTGTTTTCGTAGACCGTCCCACGGAGACCTGTTTCAAACTGGCGTCAGTGTGAACATCGCATATGGCTAAGATTGAAGCTAAGGATACCTTAGGTTACCGTATTTTGTACATGGGATAGATAATATTTTGTTATGGTCTTTTTAACCAATAGCCTGTTACATGGAAGATATTTTTTTTTCTATTTTGAATTGATAATAACAATAGCAATGTATGCACTGTTAAAAGCGAAAAACATACAAACGAGTATGCCTCGGCTAGAACTTTGAACGTTTTGTCGTCGGGGCATTTGCTGTAGAGGCCGTGACCCCTAAAAACGTTGGTGTTGTCGTACGGGTAGTTGGCAACGAGTGAACCGCCATGCAAGTTGGCGGAGAGAACAAAGGGAAGCGACTGGATCCACTTCATCACGGCCGCCGTCTCCGGTTCCTGGATGGTGTTTAGGTAGCCATTGCGGTACTGGTCGGGAAAGTTCCGGTTTAGATCGATGTGGTCGTAGTTTTCCCGGCCCATGGTGCCCTGCACGTCTCCTGCAATACAATGAAAGAAAATAATTAAATAGAAAAAAGTGAGCTCGACATGTGAAAAGGAATAAATTTAAAGCAAATCATCGACGTACTATATTAGCATTAATAGCAAGACTACACATAATAAACTATATATGTTTGAATGATTGATTTAATGGTTAACATTGTTGCCGCAATATTTCAACCATACAAGACGAAAATCATATTTGAATAAAGCAAACTTTAAATTTGGATTATATTAAATTCAATATCACGAGGGAAAACAAAACTAAAATGAAATACAAATTATTAAAATTAAAGTTCACTATATATTTCATATATCTATCTGAAAATAAATAACTCAAATGCTTTCAAGATTATTTCACTCATATCACATATTGTCACTTTACTGCAGGAGGAAACTTGCAACACCTGTTGTACTGTGGCAACACCTGTTGTAGTAAACCTGCACCAGCAGATACTGATGGACCAAAGATTATAACTGCACTGCAACAAAAAAGGCCGCACATCCTATCACGATCGCCTCGGGCAAATTCTGTGAATATTGATGCAGGATCACAGGGGCAGGTTCGAACTCGGGACATTCGTCTCCGAAGTCTGATGACCTATCACTGCACTACCGCCCACATTCTTGTTATTTGTTGTAGGAATCTTACCTTCCTTCGCGACCTCGTATCCATCAGGATTCATGGTGGGCATGATGTGGATTCGGGTTAGGTTGACCATCAACGTGAGGAATTCGTTCTTATTGTAATTTGTACACAGGAGTTCTATCAGCTGTAGTAGCAACTCACGACCTACGACCTCGTTGCCATGCATGTTGCCAATGTACTTGAACTCGGGCTCCCCTGTTCAAAATAAGAAACACTCAGATATACTGCCATTTTATGTAGAATGCACTCCATACATCATTACTAATATGGAAACAGTTTAGCTTCAAAGCCCAAGTATGCACCGTATCATTACTAAAATAGAAACATTTCGTGGCTCATAAATAATGCCGGCCATTAGCAATGATGATTAAATATAACAGTTGATGATGTGTAAATTTAATTATATCCATTGACCTCTACTTTCTTAATGCTGGACTAATCACAATCTGTTTTAATTAGTAGGGCTGTCACGATGCACCACTTCTCTTTTAACATCGCGATACGTGTTTCACTGTTTGTGATTCAATTCATAATTCTGTTGTAGATCGATTTAATAATACAATTTCACATCAATGCGTTTAGCTTTTTATTTTAAAAAATAAAAATAATAATATTAAATTAATACACAGTTACTCAAAAAGCCTGTTATTTCTTTATTAAAGTATTTTTAATTTGCTTTTTTATGTTATTATTCAAACGCATTTCCAAAGTTAATATAAAACCAGTATTGTCATATATATAACATATCGCGAGTCTAATATCGCGACGTATGCATCGTATCGTGAGGTTGGCATATCGTGGCACCCCTATTATTGAGAGCATCTCCAGTGGCTTCCAATAGGAAGACGGCTAAATAGTTATCAAGCATTCTGTTAATTATCTGAAATCATATATACAGATTATCTCAATATTTCCTGTATTTTATATTTCTAGACGCAGCCTCAACAATGGTCATGAATGGACAAAATAATCCCTACAACTGACTGGACATCTGCAATGACGTGGATGCAGATGACAAAACAGAAACAAAAAAATGGCAGCCAATTCAACAATGTCCACAGATATGATAAATCAGAATGAATTAGTGCTTTACGTCACAGCGGGAATATTTCACCCATACGCGACAAACCAGAAAAGTAGTTGTCAAAATACCTGCTTCGTGCATCCCAACATTGTCAGATATTTCCATCACCCATAAATCTCTATTTTTCACCGATTTGCCGACGGAGTACAGCCGAGTTATTTCGGGATATCTTTCTGCAATTTTATGCAGGAACTGAGCGAGTGCGTCAAAGTCATGATGAACGAACTCTGCTGGCTCAATAAACGTCATCCTGTCTCGGTGTTCAGCTATGTGAAACTTATTGACGAAGTCCACCAACTTCTTTAGTGGGTCTGTTTCATCTGAGTGAGCTTCTACCACAAGTTTTCTTGAAAATGAAATGAAGAAAATATTAAATTGATTATAGTTATTATTAGGCGTGTCATGGCTGTAAAGTTCTGGTTTCGGTTACACAGAGCAATAATTGCCCTACAAGTATAAAAGTTTTGACTCGTAATGCTACAATCTTTTCGTGGAACAGGACCCAGATTAAATTGTCATATGCTGAACATCATAATAGACTGTTATTTTTTAATTTGTTGCCTGTAGTTTATTTTCTTTAAAATGATGAAAGAGAACACAGTCAAACCTTGTATCAAATTCCTGAATCAAAGATGGTGTGACCAATCTGTTTCTTAATGATCATTATTTAAACCACTTATGCATGACTGCATGACTGCAATTGATTTTACGTTCTATCAATGTATGAACAGAAAAACTGATCCCCGAAGCAGTTCATATACAATTTTTAGACATCTACTTTTCTGTTCATACCTCAATGAACATAAAAATAAAATAATCACTCCGAATAAATAAATTACTCAACAACTTGGTGGAAATTGTAATTGTAAATTCTTAAGCTAAGCATTAATTTTTGCAATAAACGGTTGGTGATTCTTCACAACCAGTCAACTGTAAATCATGAGGGAGTGGGTAAAAATCGATTTTGTTCATTATTTGTAGTCAATCATTATTAATGGATTCAATACATTGGTTAAAAAAGATACCACGATTCTATTGAAATGACCTCAGAAGCACTTACATCATAGTTGATGGTATGTTGTCCTTTGTTTCATGGTAGAGCAAAATAATAAAAACGATTATATTGTGTCCTGTTTGCATTTAGGCTGAGAAGCTCTGACCGTCATACCAGCGTGGGGCTGGATGGGCGACAGAGGAACAGGTCTTATAAAGCTGGGACGAGCACAGTTGGTCAAGTGTGCCATTGGAATAAGTGAAAAATGTGGCATGCCTTCGCACATACTTTGGTATCGTTTGATAGAGTGTCCATTTATCTATCTAAACTGCATTTAATGTAGGATAATGACAGATCCCAAAGACTACGTGGTATCAACAGCTAATGAAAGTTCAATGTGTTAAATCTATTCTTAACACAAGAAAGTATCCAGCCAATCAGAGTGCGCCATAGAAATGCCATTGTCAAATTCCTTACAGAGTATATGACCACTGCCTTCAGCCAGATGGCACTGTAAGGAGTTTGACAACGACAACTCTGATTGGCTGGATACTCGCTTGTGTTGAAAATACTTAACGTTGATGCCCATGTTGTCTTCGGGAGCCATCCGTTATTATCCTACGTTGAAAAGTTACAAGTGCAGTTTAGATAGTTGAATGGTCATTCTATCAATAAATACAAACATATCTGTGAATGCATACCATATTTTTCACGTAGGCCGATTGTATGGTTGACCGATTTATCCATCCCAGTTTTGATAGACCTGTCCCTCTGCCGTCAATCTAAGCACCATGCAGATATAACGGTCAGAGCTTCTCGGCCTAGTTTGCATTGAACTTTGTGCAGTTACCTTCCTTTTTTAGTACAACATTGTCAACATTTCATTAGTAGATCTTTTGTGTGAGTGGCCCAAGAAAACATTTTTCATCTCATTATGTTTAACATTTTGGTGGTCGTGGACCAATCAGATTGTCAGATGCACTGAATTTATGTATTCCATGATTGCAACTACTAGTATATCCAGTTGTATATGTCTTTATTTCAGCTACTTATTATAATCTGGTATATATTGCATGAACAACAAGTTAATTTGCATGCTTACTGGAAACTCGTAAGACGGATTAGTATTGAATTTAATGAGCTGGTTGTTGCAAGTACTTCAGACCTTTCAGAATTTCTGTGCTGAGCATGACACAAAGAAATTAAGTACCGTGTCTTGCTATTTTTTTTAAGTGGCTTTATTTGCAAAAGAAAAGCAGGTGCCAACACTAATTTTTTCCGAGAATTTTTTATTTTATTTTATTTTTATTTCCGATAAATGTTTGTGTGTTGCATCTAAACTTTTCCTATTATTATTCATAATAATGATAATAATAATAAGTATTTATATAGCACATCATTCATAATAAGTGCAGTGTGCACATGTGTATAAAAACATTAACTGGATGTATGTACGGTATATCTGTGTATGAAATAAGCAATTGTTGCCTTCAATGTTCTATGACCATGTGTTTGTATTGGATACTGTTGAATATTATTTGAACAAAAATGCTTTGAATAGTGAACACTGCATTGTATTATCTCAAATGTCACGATGTCTGAAATCTTTAGCACATACTGATGTTTGACACAACTAAGTTTGACTGTATTCATTTTCATTTAATTGCAATCTCTTTACATATATAGAATCTCAAACCTTGTGTTTATTTCAACTGCAACCATTAAGAAGTCCTTTGTAACAGTTTGTCCAACATGTTGGTCCTTTGGTATAATGACAGTCTGAGATTGAGAGTCATAGCTGCCAAGTCAAAATGCAAGACATTGAAACAAGACATTGAAACATGTATAAATCCACAGAGGTATACAAGGCCTTGAGATAACAAAACCTTTTGAGTATGATTTCAAGCTTAAATTTTATACGACTTGTGAAAAAAACTTTGAACATGAATTCATACTGAAGAAAAGTTTATTAATCTTGGGGCCCGACAGTCCTGGACGGACAAATTAGTAGATAAAAGCCTCAAGACAAAATAATGACTCAAATTGAAGAATTAAAGGCAGCTGTTGTCATAAATATGGTTGATAAAAAATAAAAAATATAAAAATTGTGGTTTAGGGCAGCAGTAAACCTGCGTGCATCGGCTGGTACTGACAAGACCAAGGATGATGACTGCATTGCCATTCTACAGTAAGCGCATCCTATCAATATCGCATCAGAAAGGTAACTTCCGCGAACATTGATGCCGGGCCCCCAGGGCGGGATTTGAACCTGGAACCTGTGCTACCACCAGCACCTGGTTGATCGCGAGTGAGTGGGTTAGTATTTTACATCCCTGGACAGTTACCACCTGCAAGATTTCTACAACTTTTGTGCATATTTTTGTTGACGTCTGCCCCAAGAAAGATTGGTAATTAATGACAGGGAGATTGCAAGCTGCTAGTTTTGTGTCTCACCCTGCTGCGTGTACCGTGATGGAGTACGACCCAGGCACCAGCAGTCTCCAGTAATGGCCGGCGTCCACAGAGGTCACGTTGTGGTGGACGGACTCCACGTCTATCACAGCTCCCTTGATACCCACGCCCGTCTTCACGTCCTTCACGACGCCACGAACCCCAGTGTGGACCTGAATGAGAATGGTTTATTGCTCAACGTCTCAGCAGGAATCTTTCACCCATATGCAACCATGGACTTCTCTGTATTTTAACATTTTATATACAGTCGACCCCCCATTTATCCAGATGTTTGCGTTCCCAGTAAAATCATACGGATAACTGAATTTCTGGATATCTGAATTTAGAAAGAGTTGCCACGCTACTTGTTATTTATCACATAAAATTATCCTTGACATACAAAAAATATATTTCCATACAACTGTATAGGTATCAAAAGTAGATAACAAAAGTCAGGATGTGTTTGAAATCCCTTGATGTCAACTCTTAATTTTAATCCAATCGAACTGACACTGATTATGTGTATTTACATTTCCTTGACGTTATGTTAATCTTTGATTCAATGTGAATGACACTGGCTATTTTGCAATATCTTTTATAAATTGAGATATATAATTTATTGTTGTAATCTCTCTCTCTCTCTCTCTCTCTCTCTCTCTCTATCTCTCTCTTTTGGAATGGCCTTTTATTGCATTTCAAACCAGATTAGGCAAGTTCTCGATCGACAGTATGGACATACAATAGCTACGACCATTGTCCTCTATCATATTGGCACTATTTACAGACTGTTCTCACCATCTCCATATAAGCCAAAAGAGCGTCTTTGTTGTAGACCCACTCCTTGGATAGTTGTGAGGCTTTGGGGTATTTGCAACAGGACAACTCCAGCGTGATCTCAAAGCAGTTACTGTGGAGGTAGTTGAAGTCTTGCATGCCACCTAAACAATACCCCAGTACAGATCAAGAACTGACACAAACATTGAAACATTACTAGTGATTACATGAACACAAATTATCTATTAATAGGTTACCATTGTTACCATTGTTACTGAACTTGCCACCAGTACCACACTGCTGTGATAATTGTTCGCTAAGAAGTTGAAAATGATTATGTTGCACACCAATGCTATTATAAGTTGGGATTGAAATTAAAAGACATGGATTTTCCAGAATCACGAAATATTATGATTTCTGAATTCATCAAAGTTAGGTCTTTTTCCGAACTGATAATATTCTATGAAATATTGTTGAGTATCTTAACTTTTTTAGTATTCTAAGCTCATGACATAGAATACTAAAAAAGTTAAGATATTCAACAAGATTTCATAGAATATTATCAGTTCGGAAAAAGACCTAACTTTGATGAATTCAGAAATCATAATATTTCGTGACATACTTTTGAAAATGAAAATTCCAAATATTTTCCATATATATTTTGTTTGTGAGAATCTTGGGTGATATATTAGGCACAACTTATTTGATTCCATGGTTTACGGATTTTTCTGTGATAATTTTGGCTTGGGCAGTCGAAAATATAAATAAACATAATTTGATATTTTGGCCGGTTGGTCAGGTCCAATATAAAAATACTGATTGAAGACTATTGAATGGTTGGTTGATGGAAAATAATATAGTTGACCAATATAATCGTCTATAATTGTTATAAACACCAGTAAATAAAGTATTCAGATTTGAATGGACAATTATTTTCAAAGTACTGCTTGCCAATATATTATTAATTATACTTTGGTTATACATATTTACCAGTAGCAAATCAAAATGGCTTCGACTTTGTATAAACATTTGCCTGCCGGTCGTTCTTCATGTTCAATGATGGTTTATACGTTTTCCTTCACCACTTATTATAATTTTCTAAATTCTAGTATACGGTCGGCAGAATATAATAAAAATAATTATTTTTATTTTCCAAAATGTAAAAAATCGGGTTGGTCTAATAACATGTAAAATTACTTACCAGGAACATCATACCAGTGAGCTCCATTTGTTATTCCCTGAGGAAAATTATCACCACATGCCTTCCCGGTATGCATAGTGGAATGTTTATCGGCGTACATGCGAGCGAGCGATTTAAAAACGTCATCGTCAGGAGCAGCGCTATACGTCCCACTCCTGTGACTGGCCGAGTCGTCGTACGGATAGCTGGCCACAAGACTCCCTCCGTGGAGATTAGCTGACAAGACGAATGGATTCGAGATGATCCATTCCATCATGGCTTGAGTTTCAGGTTGAATATTGGAATTGGATCCTTTATCGTTGTGATCATATTGATCGGGGAAATTTCGATTCAAATCAATATTGTTGGCATTACGTCTGCCGTTCAGACCCGAGCATTCACCTTCATTGGCAGCTTCAAATCCATCAGGGTTCATTGAAGGCATTATGTAAATATTGGTGTTGTCAACAAGTTTGGTAACCGTAGTATCTTGACCATATTCTTCCAACAAATATTGAATAAGATAAATCAAAACCTGTCGACTGATAACTTCATTTCCGTGCATGTTTCCAACGTATTTGAAGAACGGCTCACTTGGTTCCATTTCATTGACATTGTCACCGATTTGTATAGCCCAGAGATTTCTCTTTTGTACACTTTTACCAACTGAGTGAAGTTTTGCAAGTTTGGGGAAACGCGTCACCATGTCGTGTAAAAAGTGTGTTAAATCATCGTAATTATGGTAGTTACTAGTATCAATGCTCATGTTCGTATTGACGAATGACAACACACATTGCGATCTAGAAAGAAACACAATTAAAGTTATAACAACAACACAACACTTCCGCAAATCCCAGCTGGTTAACGTCGCCATGTTGTCACTTTACTTGATACATAGGTGCGTTCAAGTCGTCAGCCGCTAGCGATCGACCATCTAGACTGGTATTCTGTCTAGAAAGAAATATTATTATGCGTAAATGTGACGGGGAACCAGTCCGTTTATTTAGCAGCTGGTGTATTGAACCCATCCCCTGCTGCCTTTCCTGCCTAGTAGATAAACACGACGTTACATGTGTTATCGACTAAAATGTCTGCTAATGACTAATATAGGCTTTGGGCTCAGTTGCCCAGAGAACGTGTAGCAACAATTTCATATTGCAAGTCAAATTTTCGGGACCCGCTACACGTGTAAGTCTGTTTGCACGAAACATTTTAATTGCTACAATAGTTTCAGCTAAAATTTTAAAGTATCGTAGCGATAAAAATGTTTCATTTATGATGCAATGGACTTGCAGTAGGAGTAGTAGTCTCCCTAAAGATTGTACTCAGTTTTACCTACAAGTGTTTTGAGCAACGGAGGCCAGCATATATTTGTATTATTCTTTTATATATAAATATACTAGTATATAAATGTCAGTCAATATAGTTAATAATATAGTGACTTTTCCCAAAATACCATGAACACTACCCTTTCTGGGCAAATATTAAAGTTGGACGTAAGAAGTTCCTATTCACATGTACAATGTAGAAAATAAGTACCATTTTTCTGGTGAATTATCAACATTCAAAAGTGCCTCTTTTCCATTTCAAAGTGCCCCCTTTCTTGGGAATTATTAAACTCGGATGAGAGATTGCTTTATCTATCAAAGTATACTTTTTCCATTTACAAAGTATACCCTTTTCTGGTGAATTATTAAACTTTGATGTATATATTTATATACTGCGTATGACACTAAAATTATATTTAAACTATTCATAGTCCTGGGGTCCCTCAGTTTTTAGTAACGGTGCATAGAAAACAAACATCTTGATTTCCTGTGACATGTCTTTATACAATTCCTGATTACAGTCTTATAGGTAGATGAGATTACAATTTTGGCTCACCAGGAGCAATACCGTTATATAATAACAATGTACTGAGAGGAGATTAAAATTGATCTCCTCTCATTAATACCAGTTTATATCCTTCATATAATCAAGTTGGTCCTGTTTATGGCCAGGTAGTGATAACGCTCATGATAGCGAAGCATTATCACTACCCGGCCATAAACGGGGCCAAATAATCAAGTAAACTGCCAGACCTGACCCAAATTTCTCGAAACAAACTTGAGATTTCTACCATTGACTTGGTGCTGTGAGTAAAATCTCAGCTGTGTTTGAGTTTTTATTCAAGTTACAGCATTGAGTCAATGATAGATCCCAGCTGAGCAAAAGTTTGTGTCGAGAAATCAGGGCCTGGTCCCAAAGTTATCAAAACAAAATCTGGGCTTGATCTTCCTGTCTTCCAATGGCAGTGTGTGTTAACAGCAAACACAAGGTAATAGCAACAAAATTTAATTAAAATCCCAAAAAAATCATCAAGCTTGTGAAATAATGTAAGTTGAAATCCACTACCACCAGATGGTACACAATTACACATATACACATTATATACACATGTACTCTTTGGCTGTTCATTCTGAATACATGTATAATAACAAAATGAAAAATATATAGACTAGGTTTCTAAAACAAAAATTGAACACACCTGTGCTACTCCGAGATCTAAAATGTTCTTCATGTTGAATAACAACATGGGACATAGATAAGTTAATTTCAAAATCCAGCAAGAAGTTGGCACATTATTTTTTTACACAAAAAAATAAAAAATGAAAATAATAATATACTCAACAAAATAAATTAAGGGCTGGCAGATATTTTGTAGGGAAGTTTTCTACCAAATTTCATAGCTAGGCTTTAGGAATATGGTGTCATTCTTCTTCCAATGTCTGCAAGTTCATGAAGAGTACCTGAAACCTGTAGATGTTTGGAAATTCTTCGTGGTTAAAATAAAATACAGCTAAATGTCCAAAAAGGCTTCTGCCCCTTAATTAATTTTGTTGAGTATATATAAAACAAAAATCGAAAGAATTGCCACGAAACGTCTTTGACAAGAACAATCATTTTTAATCAATTCAGTACAATTTGCAAGTCACATTAAATCTTGACAAGGTTTGTGGTCAATTTCCACTGCATTTCAGAATAATCTAACCAATACTATTACAAATTTAGGCTAGAAAATACTAGAGAAGCATGCTAAATGTAAACAGACGATCTATATTAAACCAATAACTAAAAAATCTAAAAATGTTCCATAAAATCTTCAACAAAGACTAAATAAATGAGTGCATATACTGCATACGTATTTGACGACATTATAACATAATGGCGAGATGTACATTGCCACTAGAAAATAATGAAGCTGGTGAATGACTACGGCCACACATGTTAATCTGTCAGTCACCCATCAGACATAGAATACTGCCTCACTCAACAGAAGAAGAAAAAGAGAAAAAGAAAATATATTTCTATAACCACTGTACCTAGTTGCCTAACAAATAACAATCCATTCTGAAAAATAATATGCACCAATTTCGCTTGTGAAAATGAGGTCGTCGATTACTTACTGTCTTATTAGAGAGCCAGCATTTATTTCAAAATTATATTTCAATTAAAATGAGAGTTGATTATATCCTCTGATCTTGTTAAAACATTATGGTGCCAGGCCAAGAAGGACGGTGCAGTGATTCATCCCTGATCAACTATCTACACCAATCTACAACATCCGGCACCATAAAGAAACATGATGCACATCGGATGTGCCATGACATAAGAAGTATGGAACACGACAACATTTGATATATCACATGCAATTTCAATTGAACTGAGAGGACTTCTATTTTCCCCTTGTCAATCAATAAAGCCAATCAACAATGCATAACAAAATTTAATTTTCAGAATGCATACCATCATTTCGTAAGAAATACACTATACATAGTCTGTATAGTATAATAAAGTACAGCTTTGCCCTGAACTAGGATAGTTAAAGTACAAGTACGAGTATGTTTTACATTGTTAAAATTTAGATGTATAATTATATATGCGTACTACTTATTAACAATTGAACACAATGAGATTCAAGTTCAGACATCTAACATTAATACTCTATATCAGAAAAACGATACATTTCTGTCTACATATCCTGAACATCAACAGTCAGATTGGTATAATATTCAAATAATGTTCTTCAGTTGCAAAGGCATACAATCGTAGATATTAACCCTCGTATGATGGAGCAAGATCCAGATGGACCTCAAAGAGTGTCAAAATAAAACAAAATAAAACCTCTGTATTCCAAACTGTGTATTCTCCAGTGTTCTATTTCAACACTAGATTATATAAATTATTTGAAAAAGTATTTACTTAAAATTATTTTCTAAATATGAGAATACATCTAAGCTAAAAAAAATGTATGTTGCCATTTTTAACCCTGTCCATACTGAAGCCAACTGGAGATGCCCTAAAGCGTTTAATCCAGAAGTGAGAGGGTCAAATGGGGGTCAATACAATTTAGTGTAACAGCAGGACTTCCGTCATCTGAGGGTAAATGTTCATTCTGGACAATTTGAGCAATACATTCAAATTACATTCAATTGACATATACATAATTGCTGTTGTGCTGTTTGTTTGTTTTTAATTGTGGTTTTAGAGTCGCTTTCAAGATTCTTTCACTTATATCACAACTTGTCAGTTTAGGGCAGGAGGAAACCTGCAAAACATGTAGTGCTGAATGTTGCTGTAAACCTGCAAGCCCTGGCTGGTACTGACAGACCAAGGATGATATTTACATTGACACTCTACAGACAGCACATCCTATCAATATATATCAAAGGTAACTTTCACGAACATTGATGCCGGGCTGACAGGATGGGATTTGAACTCGGTACCTTTGGCTCTGAAGTCCAAACGTTCTACCACTGCGCTAGCACCCGCCCATGTTGTACCTTCCAAAATCTTTATAACACAATGGTAGAGAACATTCCATGGCAATCCACCATGAGACAAGAAGGGGAACAAATAGCTGGGTGAATAAAGCACTTGTGTAGACAAACAAACTGCATATAGTTTCTGGTAAAAAAATACATAATTTGACTATAAGTAGGTCAAATATTTGTGATTGTATGCGTTTAAGTAGTTCATACAAATCTAGAGAGAAAAAAAGCATGGATATATAAAGTACCATGCTACCTAGCTTAATATCAAATCAAATAGGATTGAATAATTAACAGATCACATTCCATATTCAATATAAATATACTAGGGATCTTCAAACCATGTGAGCAATTCTAGTCGCAGATCTTCTATAGCACTGGGGACCTCTGGTAAATATGCATCTGTAAACAACAGTGTACAAAGCATAGAATATATATTATGCTGTTTTAACTGTTTGTTAGTTTATTTCAAGATATTAAGATCATACAATCACAGATTAAGTTGTTGCTTTGGACAACTTTTTACATTTCCAGTAAAACCCGAATAATCAGTTGGTAATGTACTAGAATTAAAGCAGAAATCCAGTGATAATAGACAACAGAAAATGTGAGATTCAACAGTAATTTCCTATGACTTCTAAACTTATGTGTTTTTCAAATATTAATATTCATGAGTCAGTAGTAAATATTCTAGCAGTATATCCACAGTAAGAAACCGGTCCAATGAAACACAGAGAGACAAGTCCTTCTACCTAGGTTTCCTTGATGATGTTGGGGACAAAGTCTGGCTTGATGGCATCAGTTAGTGCTGCCTGATACATGTCCAATCTCTGAGTCATCTGAAAGTATTTCAAATTTCATTTCAAAGTTTATTTTGCTCTCATCATAGCTTGTCATTTACGGCAGGAGGAAACCTGCAAGACCTATATCACTTAGTGTTGCAGTAAACCTGCAAGCACGAACTGTTACTAATGAATCAAGGATGATTTACTTTCTTTAATCGAGGTTTAGAGCCGCTTTCAAGATTATTTCACATATCACGGCTTGTCAGTCTAGGGCAGGAGGACACCTGCAACATCCATAGTGCTGAATGTTGCAGTAAATCTGCAAGCACTGGCTGGTACTGACAGACCAATAATGATATCTGCATTGTCACTCTACAGACGCATCCTATCAACATCACATTGGAAAGGTAACTTTCACGAACATTGATTCCAGGCTCCCGGGACAGGAAATGAACCCAGGGCCTTTGGCTCCGAAGTCCAAATATTTTACTATTGTGCTACCACCCGCCCGCTAAGGATGATAACTGAACTTCAGTGAATGATATCCTGACCACATCAGAAAGGCAAACTTTACTGACATTGATGATCTATCACTGTACTACTCCCATCTCAAATGAGAGTGAGCGAGTTATTCTTTTACGTCGCAGTGGAGTTGCATGAGAAACGTGACAGCGCGGTCGGAGATTTTCAGATTCTGCAGGACATACGACTTACCCGGAAGCCCCACTTGTCATTGACTTGTCGACACATGTTCAGATCCATCTCTGTGATAAGTAGGCCATCTCTGGTCCTTGACAAGCTCTGAGGAGTTACATAGAATAGCCTGTGTGTTACCATGTGTCATAGGTGTGTTCAGTGCAACAGAAGGGAAACATTACTACTACTACATAATCATAATATTACTGTCACATTTCGAAGGATTTGTTTTCAAATTTGAAACTTGGTGTCATATAGAAATAGAACAGCACTATTTCTACACTGTCAGATATTTACTGTACTTTTCCGTGTAAAGTGTGCTATCAAATATAGTACGCACCATTTTCTCAAACAAAATGTTTTGGGAAAACAATTAGATTCTGTGAATAATACGCACCACTTTCTCGGGTCCAACTGACAACGCAACTGCCAACAGGTGCTTCATCATTAAATCTCATTGTGTTATTACCACTCTTAATGGTCACGTTGTCAGTGATGAAGCCTTAGTGAAATAATAACACAACAGTACATACAGTTGATTGTTTAATCTAATAGATGAATGCATTCATGACCGCTTGTCAGCTTGTTTTGATAGCAATCTGATGTTCAAAATGGCCGACACATGATTTCGATTGAGCCTTGGGGGAAAAAAGTTTAGAATTTAGTGGTCTTGAATAATTTACAATAGATTTTATACTGTCGGTTTTTATTTTTGCCGTGGTCGTAGTGTCTCTCATAAATCGCTGAGCGATTGGTTATAGGATTGCTTTTTATATGTGTGTTATTTATGTATGATGCAATGCGTTCCTATGAGTGAGACGTAAATAAACTTGTGTGTCTTGAATAGTATGCACCCCAGCGTGAGAGGTCAGGCTTTTGGTTTTAAAAAATGCTCACTATACACGGAAAAGTATGGTTTGCTATGGGCATTCTACACAGTCAGATACTGAAGATTTTTGGTTTTAAAAAATGCTCACTATACACGGAAAAGTATGGTTTGCTATGGGCATTCTACACAGTCAGATACTGAA
>JAUTBT010026386.1:0-19771 GCA_032361225.1 Lepetodrilus schrolli
TTTTCAGCATTACTTGATAACGTATTCACTACGACTATTTTATTTCAGTGTTGACTATTTCAGCGTTACTTGATAATGTTTTCCCTACGAATATTTCAGCATTACTTGATAACGTATTCCCTATGACTATTTCAGATTCTGGCTGGAGATCACTGACGGACCCTACTGCTAGGACACTGACTCAGGACGGACTGACCCTCACGAACGGGGTACTGTACAGTGTCCGAGTCGCAGGGGTCAACAGGGCCGGAGCCGTGGCAACTTATGACACCAACGGCGTGCTCCTGGATAAAACTCCACCAACGGTCAGCACATTGATGAAATCTGTGATAATATTCACATTATCATTATTATTTATTAATGTTATTACTATCATTATTATTATTGATATTATTATTATTATTATTATTATTGGGGGCTGGTGGTAGTGCAGTAGTAGGTTCCAGGATCAAATCCCGCCCGGGAGCCCGGCATTAATCTTCGAAAGTTACCTTTCTTATGCGTTATTGATAAGATGCGCCGTTACATTATTAATATTATTACATGTGTTATCATTATTTTGTTTTATTGTTATTATTATCATTAATATTTTTTGTTTTTAATTGTAATTTCTGTTATTATTATTATTATTATTATTATTATTGTTTTTAAATCTATGATATGATGGAAACATAACGTCATGAGAACCAGATTTTTAACGTCTAAAGTATTGTGTGTTTTCAAGACCATCATTGGATCAAATCAATTCTTGCCATCATGACAGTTTGGGTGGAAATGTATGTATTTAATTTACAGATGAGCCGGGTGTTTGTCGATGTCTTTGCTGGCAGTGACGAAGAAGTCGTTGACGGACATGTCATACAGTCGGATACGACTGGGATCAAGGCCACCTGGCTGGGGTCAGATCATGAAAGTGGCATTCTCAAGTACTTCGTGGCTGTTGGGACTGAAGCAGGTAAAGAATGTGAAACTACTAACCAGTGGAACATGCGGAAAATGTAGCTTGTTGGCCAATATACTTCTGTAGACAAATCAAATGTACACATGTTTAAAATATACGTTGGCCCATGAAATACTGTAAAACACTTATATTACATGCAGACTTATATTATGCGCTATACGCACAATGCCATTTTGCGCGTGAATATTGAAGCCCTTTGTTTGCTCATTGACTGAAACGGATGTAATACTAGTATACCTAAAACATGATGAAACGAACAACACAGAAAATAGGATTGAATCATTTAATGAAGCTACTCAACATAAAAATAGTATTATAAATGATAACTATAAATGATATCTATCATAGTATTATATATTTAGCTTGAGAACATATTTCCCATCGATGAATCCCAGTCATTTCTTCTCACCTAATCTTGTTAACCTTGACAATAGGAAGCCTACTCATGATATCGTCCTGCTCTATTTATCTGGCTTAATCCTATGTTCATTGTCCTTTGCAACTGTTTACATTTGTAGTCGCCGATGAGCAAGTTACTAGTACTAGTATTTTTTATTTTAATAATGTTTTT
Organism: Lepetodrilus schrolli; assembly: GCA_032361225.1. Taxonomy (NCBI): domain Eukaryota; kingdom Metazoa; phylum Mollusca; class Gastropoda; order Lepetellida; family Lepetodrilidae; genus Lepetodrilus; species Lepetodrilus schrolli. The sequence goes on from JAUTBT010026386.1 coordinate 1,533, forward strand.
GACAAATGCACGTAATATCAGTACAGCATATACTTCAATTTTATCGTTTGCGCGGAATTTGTGTCTGCTAAATACAAGTGTTTTACAGTATGTCAACAAACCGTCATTGTATGCCTTTAACAAGTGAGTGAGTGATTATGGAGTTTAACGTCGCTGCGGGAATCTTTCACCCATTTGCAACGATACCTTTAACAATAACGATACTGTAGAACCAAAATGTTATAAGCGCAAAATATACTGGTCTCAGTGCAATAGTAATGATAATGAGATTTTTTTAGTGTGACTGCTATGACAAAAACTAAATTTGGAACGTTTTTTCTTGTTATCGTCTTTGTTGAAAAATGTATTTAATGATTCCACAGATATCTAGGTTTCAATTTGGCAACCAAATAAATCAATTTTAGTGACCGTTTTTGTGACATGATGTTTTTATCCGATCGGAAGTTGTGGAATAGTAGGTGAACAGCTGATGGAACAGTCCTGATATAGTAAATAAAAGAGATATCATAAAAACAATGATTATTTAACTGCTAGATGCAAATCTATATTTCTGACAGTCAAACAAATTGGTCAAATACAGGGGGGCTGTGATCTCCACATTTGCCGAAGATAGTTGCATGAATTTGGTGTACTTTTTTTCTTTTAGGAACAACAGACATATCTGACTGGAGAGATCTTGGTGGGACGACAGATGGATACCTCGATAAGCTGACATTGACAGTCACAGATACAAATTCCAGACTCCCTGTATATTATGTGACTGTGAAGGCTGTAAATGGTGCTGGACGGACCTCTGTGCCAAAGACTTCGAAGCCCATCTTGATATTGGAAGCAGACAGAGAAGGTAATAATAATAGTAATAATAATAGTAATAGGAATAATATTATTAATAATAATAGTAGTAGTAGTAATAATGATAATAATAATAATAATAATAATAATAATAAGCCCATATAAGCAGACAAAGAAGGTAATAATAATAGTAATAATACTAGTAATAGGAATAATATTATTAATAATACTAGTAGTTGTAGTAATAATATTAATAATAAGCCCATATAAGCAGACAAAGAAAGTAATAATAATAATAATAATAATAATAATAAGCCCATCTGGGCGGTTTAAGCAGACAAAGAAAGTAATAATAATAGTAATAATTAATAATAGTAATAACTTGTAAAAACTTGTCTTGCATGTGTAATTAGTATGTAGAGAATACTAAATGAGCTTCTGTGTGATACCATTTTTATGAAACAAGTGAATGGTTTTGGTACCTGACAAGCGAAAGTCAGATACCATAACCATTCACTCGTTTCATAAAAATGGTATCGCACGGAAGCGAGTTAATATTTTATCACTACTAACCGTGACATGTAAATGACCAGCTGATTAACTTTATTGCAGTTCGTTTTCCATCAGTTTAGACTATAGAGCTCGCCAATGAATACATGAGTACAAATGCTAGACCACTTGACCTTACAATGCATATCTACAAATACATGTTCCCTTGGTTTCAAGAGAAATACGACTTTAAAATCATCATGGAATAGTGAATTCAAACTTGTTTTTATAACAATAAATTGTGATAGTGTTCATCAAGTCTTTCAAAAAATGAACATTGTAGTACAAGTATTACCAAAAGGAGATAACTCTGATACACTGTTTTTGCACACACGTTTTGGCTATGAACAGCTGATGAACAGCTGATGACTAACGCATAAACCTGTGCTGTTCTAATAAAGTATGCACTGTGTTATGAGATGTATCCAGATGTATCGATGATGAGTACAACAAACATGGGTGATATTTGTAGTGTAGTGTAATATATTGCAATATTACATTGTCAACGTCTCATATGGGTGAAATAGCACTAATTCATTCATTAATTTTATTCATTCAACATATTTTTCTAGTTTTCTGTCTCCAGATATTGTGAACGATGTTAAATTCCTGACTTTACTTTACTGTCACAGACATCAATTGCTTCACAGACTTTCAACATGTTGATCTTTATCTCCAGGTATTGTTATCGATGGTGCCGACCAGACTGACGTCACACTGACAGTCGGCGATGACTCGGACTACCAGACTGACTCGGGCGTGGTCACGGTTCAGTTCTCGGGCTTTGAGAGTCACGAGCACGGTGTCACATACTATGACTGGGCTGTCGGCACGAGCCCCGGGGGAGAGGAGGTGCAACCCTTCATGATGGCTGGACTCATCCATGAGGAGGCCGAGAGAAATGTTCCTGGAAATGGTGGGTGGTAGAATGTTTTAATTTCTTCATTTATTTACCATTTCATTTACAACCATATTTTATACAAACACCGATCATTTTCAGTTTTCATATCTTTCAAATAATTCGAACAGCTGCACATTTAATATTTTCTCATTTTCATATTATTAGGGTAATTACGGTATTCAAGTAATTTATGATTCGCTCTTTCGTATTATTTAGGCATCGCCACAATGGGATTTGGACAGGCTGTTCTACCACTGCAGCCTGGAACAAAATACTTCACGACTGTCCGTGGTCGGACTAATGGCGGAAACGTCCTGGAATCTACGTCAGATGGCTTCTTTGTTGACCAGAGCCCTCCAAATCTGACCTTTGAGAGGTACGTACCACGTGACACTGATCAAGTCTGATCTTTGAGATGTATGTACCATGTGACACTGATTAATAATGCAATATTTGATTCATCATTATATTATTTGCATAAATATGATTAGAATACTGTTACGTGAATTAACAAAGATGATAAATTAATATGATTATGTGAGATATAATCATATTTCGGAAGCACTTGCGCTGTAATATTATTATTATTATTTTTATTTATTTTGTAATTTTATTATAACTTATGTATTTTCTGTATTATTATTACTATGATGTTCTATTATATTATTATTAATATTATTGTTGATATTATAATTATTTTATAAATAGTATATGTATTATTAATATTACTGTACTAGATCTATATTATTGTTATTATTATTTAAAACATAATTTTTATTATTATTTATTCTGTATTTTCTGTCGCAGTTTTGCTACTGAGACAGAAGCTGCAAAGTTGCTGCCTGAGGCAACGATGTACCAAGCGGAAGTTGATTCCATCTCAGCTTCCTGGAGGGTATCTGACCAGCAGACTCCACTCAGGAGTGTCACATACTCTGTGGGCACCCGACCCTGGGGCGACGACGTGGAGGACAGTCATGTGACAAAGGTGTCACCATCTGGTGACGGCACCCTTCCAACCGGAATCAAACCCAGTGCTGGCGGTGGGTGTCTGCAACATGAATAAAACCTTATGATCGTTAATAGTTTTATATACAATGTGCTGAAAAAACGATTACTTATTGTATTTTCATTCATTGAAATGAGTCGCTTTTCCATATATTAGAGAAATATGGTACTTTTCAATGGTACTCTTTTTCAGGAAAACTCTTACTTCATGTAGTTCTAGTAAGCAAGTAAAATTGTACAAGACTCCTAAGCATATTTATATAGGGTTTTACTTGTTTTTTACATTAACACATTTAGATGTACCAACCACTCTAGTTTATCAATTAGTTATTATTATTACTATTATTATTATTATTATTATTAAGGTTATTAATTTGTTATTTCTATTTTGATACTTACTTCTAAACCACACTTGGAATAGTCCTCGCAATTTCCCCAAATAAATGTTCTCATTATTATTATTATTATTATCAAGGTAATTAATTTGTTATTTCTATTTCGATACTTACTTCTAAACCACACTTGGAAAAGTCCTCGGAATTTTCCCCGATAAATGTTCTCATTATTATTATTATTATTATTATTATTATTAATTACTATAATTATTTTGTATTCTTGCAGGAAAATCTAACGTTGTAACTTTGGTGGCTGAGAATTTGTTGGGACTGAAGACGACCATCGTATCTTCGTCCCTGGTTGTGGATGTGACGCCTCCATCTGAAGGGGTTATCACCTGTCCTGACTTCATCCAGGTATTGACACCTGCACCACACATCAATGTGGTTAGGCATAAAATGCAATGATGCCAATATTTGGTAGATTATCACTGTAAATACTTCATAGAAATAAAAACGAATAAACTACCATTTCTTAATTTGTACTACCAACATTTTTAATTAAGAATTTCTGCACCATTAATAACATCTGTTTATTTAGCTGTCGCCAATTATTTTGAGTAATTATTATTTTGTGTAGATGGGCGAGGACAGAACAGCAGTGAATGTAGACTTACAGGTGTGAGAATAAGCACATAAGCACATGCAAATTGTGCCTTTTGGCATGTTCCATCTTTAGAACGTCGAATTGTACTTAAAATTATATTACAGGTAGTGTTGTTACTATGTTGCAGCCGCACTCCGCAGTAGAGTGTAGGTGGAAGGACTTCTACGATGCAGAGAGTGTCATTGTGAAGTACAAGTTCTCTCTGGGATCTCAGGAAGGACAGGAGGACATCCTGGCGCCGGTAGAACTAGCAGGACATGTTAACAAGTACTTCATGCAAGGTGCCTATATATGCCACACCAGTTAATTACTTTGTTATATGTCCTGGCACCATAGAACTGGCAGTACTTCATCCAAGATGTGTAGTGTCTGCCTGTATTGGCCATACCAATTTAGTTCCTTGTTATGAATCTTGTTTATTGACAATGTCTCAAAGACAAAGCACAAGAGTAATTATGAGAGAAAAAAATTAAAATCAGAATGTGTCATTTGGATTTTTTATCTCAATATATCCAATGGAATTTTTGCCAACTTTGAATTAATATGTCTTTGAAAACAAAAGTTAGAGAGAATAAAAACTATGCATGTTATCTTAATGTTATTTGGGCATTTTGTTTGAAAGAAAAATTGTTAAGTGTATTCGTAAAATAAAAGATTTAATTGGTTCATTGTTTATCCTGAAAGCAGAAATCATGACCTTTGAATTCAATGCAATATTCAACAAATACATTGCAAATCAATTTCTATTTCTGCATGTTGGAAACCTGCAACACCCATAGCATTAACTGTTGCAGTATACAAATTCCTACGTCTTCGTTGTAAATTGTCTTCTAGGATTATCGGACAAGGTCAAGCATGGCGGCCAGTACTATGCCAAGGTCACGGCCAACAACACGGTGGGCAAGAGCACCACATCCATCTCTAAGGCCATCAGCGTGGACAGCACGCCGCCCGTCGGTCACCTTGTGGTCGAGCTGAGGTCATCGTTCATTGTGGACGTCACCAGCGAAACACGGACGGAGAAACTCAACAATTTCCGCTGCAATGAAGAAGCCGGTATGCCTTGAAATTTACACACACTTTTCTGTCATTCAGAGACAAAGTGTATTTCTATTTGTCTCGATAACTTGTTTAAGGTTAACGTTATTTTACCGAGTAATGATATTATTATTATTATTATTATTATTATTATCATCATTATAGTTTTTATTATTATTATTATTTTATTGTTGTTATTAATTGTATTATTTTGTATCATTAATAGCATTATTATTATTCTGCTAACAGAATGCAAAGAAATGGATGCAGTGTGTCAGGAATCTTTGACAACCGTGCTGGCAGCTTGGCAAGAATTCACCGATCCTGAAACAAGGATAATCAAGTTAGTAGAAGCAAACTTTATTAACATTCTTACCTATACAATACATTCTTACCAATGTAAATTAGTTTCTGGTCGTTTTCTATTACGATGTGTATTCTTCTCTGTTGACTAAACTAATACTGGCATTCCAATCCCTGTTTGGTAAAATAGTGTTGTGTTAAATGTTATTCATGCATTATTATTATTTAATTTTGAATTTTTCTCTCAGATACGAGGTTGCGGTTGGAAACACACCTGGTGGTGGACAATTGAAAGGTTTCTTCGAAGTCCCGGACATTTCAAAGCGATATATTTCTATCACCGGTCTGGTCTTGCGAGGCGAAAAACTGGTAAGTCCTCCAAATATTTGCAATATACAAAGCAGAAAAAAATACATAAACTCAAATGACATTGCTAAAATGGGTTGCCGCTTTGCCCATCTCAAGCTTATAACTGTATCGTTAACCCTCTCCATGGTGGATTAGGTACAGGCACTGCTGTTTAGGACATCTCCAGTTGTTTCCAGCATGGCGAGAGTTAAAGCAACACTTCCACAATTAGTTGTAAAACTACCCCACTTCTAAGTATTTTTTATAGTATTGACCCTCTCCATGCTGAAGGCAATTGGAGATGCACTAAAGAGCAGTAGCTGTGCCTAATCCAGCAGGGAGAGAGTTAAGGCTCATTTAGAGGGACATATCTGTTCTAAAGATCCAATACTCCACTCTCTAAATAAAGTACAAGGTATCACTTCTCAAAACCTTAATATCTACTATGAGACCATAGCGCTATCGTAATTGCCAATTGCCATGTATAAGAGATGGCTGCGAGAGTGCTTATGGTCTCATCATAGATATGAGAGCTTTGTGAAACGATACCCAGCATATCACAGTATCCATGCTCATTTAAAGACGCATATGTTTGTTTCTAGTTGTTCGTGTCGGTGAAGGCTACCAATGGCGCTGGTCTGAGTACAGTGGCCGTTTCCAATGGCGTTCACATGTCGTACCTGAGTCAGGGCATCAATCCTGTGTCACATGTCGGAGTGCTGGACGGAATCGACAATAATGGCGACCAGTACGTAATCACGTAAACACTGCCATGTCAACAAGTTGCATATTTGTTTCTCCGAGTTCGAACACCAAACCAGAAATCTGACACCAGTAGCTGTAGCTGCAGTTTCGTAGCTCTATTTTATGTCCTATTACTATGCTAAAATTTATGCCAGTCATAGATGCCAATAAGAAATGTGAACATTGTAATAGGAAATAGAATAGAGCAATGAAATCCAGATGTAAACTGACAAACAGAATACATTTGAAAGCAGCTTTAAACGGTTTGTTGAAATATTTCATGGTCAAACGTATATTTTACCTGAATATACATTTGACCATGAAATATGTCAACAAACCGTGATTGTATGCCTTTAATCCCAATACTTATATTTGTATTTATAATTGCAAATTGAATTGCTCTTCCTGGTGTGGAGTTTTTGTTTTATGTCACAGCATGAATCTACACAACAATATCTAGCATTTCAAGATGACCCCAAATTTAACTACACTTGGAAGCAATATTCGTTACTACTACATGCTGTTATATATTGTGACACAAATACTGTCAGATATTGTAATATTGTTCGATATTCTCAAAGATATTACATGTACATTGCATTTTCAGGGATTTCCAAACCAGTCTGAACCGAATGAGTGCCAAGTGGGACGTCAGTGGGGATCCCTGCCCTGTGAAGAAGTACGAGTGGGCGATACAGAGAGCCGATGGAGTAGAGATACAGCCATTCATAGACATGGAAGGTACACAAGTGTTTAATATCTGCAACGATTTGGGAGCAACGATTATGTAGGGATTACATGCAACCGTACTCCTTCACAAAAAATCCCACTAAATTATTTAAATTTTAAAAAGATACAGCTGCTTATAGACAAGGAAGGTATGAAAGTATATACCAGCAATGATTTGAATGCAACGATTCTCCAGGAAATATGTACACCCAGCCACACTCCTCCATCCAAAGTCCCACTAAATTATTAAACTAATCAAGTTTTAACTATTGAAAAATATGAAAGAAAATTACTTAATTATGTATTTAAGGCACACAATCACGGTTTGTTGACATTTTTCATGGTCAAACATATTTTACATGAAAGTATCGTTTCAATATTTTCATATTTTTTAATTAAAAAGTAAATCTAAAATAAAGTATGAAAATATTTAAAACCAGTGGGACATATGGAAAATGTAGCTTGTTGCCCAATATACTTTTGTCGAAAAATCAAATGGATATAGTTTCAGGTAAAACAAGTTTGACCATGAAATATGTCAACAAACTGATAGCATGCCTTTAATTTCAATAGTAAATAAATAAATAATTAAACAAATGATAAAAGTGAAAAATAACTAAATCAATAAATAAAACTAACTGATCATGATTTCAGGTCGAACGTATGGAGTGAACGATGAGCTGTCCATGAAGAGCAAGCAGCGGTTCTATCAGCTCCTGCGAGTTACAAACGCCCTAGACTTCAGCTACATACTGAGATCAGACGGTATCACCATCGAAGCGGATCCACTGGTCCCTGGAAGCGTCTTCGACGGCGACATGGAGGGCTTCGACCTCCTGTTCCTGAGAACCAAAACCAAAGTCAGCGCCAACTGGGACAACTTTGGCAGTGACAGAAGTGATGTGGTGGCCACCAATGTTGGTGTGTCTATCAAAGCAGGTACGTCATTTACTGTTCCTTCTGTGGCAGGATATTGTAGTGAAGTAGCACCACCAGGCTCGCTAATGTAGTGGTTGGTTTCGGCCTGGAGAGCTGTAGATCGAGACACGTGGTTAGTTATTTTTCACTTTTTACATTTGTTTAATTATTTATTTATTTACTATGGAAATTAAAGGCATGCTATCAGTTTGTTGATATATTTCATCGTCAAACATGTTTTACCTGAAAGTTTGTACATTTGATTTTTCTACAAAAGTATATTGGGCACAACAAACTACATTTTTCATATGTCCCACTGGTTTTCAATACTTTCATACTTTATTTTAGATTTTTAGTTTTTAGATAAAAAATATGAAAATAAGAAAATATTGAAAATCAGACCCTGTCATGTCATACCAAAAGACATTAAAAGACGACATGTTGTTCCCATAGTCAGGGCTCTGCATTAATCTGTTGAGGAACCCTATAGGTAAAGGGCTTAAATTATTAACTGGGCTATCTTACTGCAGCTTGGTGCAAACATTAAATCGATAAAGCAAATTGTCTGAGATGAACATCTGTGTTCTAATTGAAGCAGGATATTCTAGTGAAGTAGCACCACCAGAATTTGGAAATCTGATTTAGTACAAGACGTGTATGTGCATATAAAACATTCAAGCTGTGAAATAAAAGCAATTCTAAACCCAAATTCAAGCAATAAATGCACCACACTTGATGACGTTTTCAGACTCTTTTAAAATATATTTACAAGTACTTCATTCCGTTTAACAAAATTGAACACTCATTTAACATAGTTTACCACTTTGCCATTTTTCAGAGGATTCTCTCCAGAAAAATAAGGGGAAAACATCGAATCAAGAAGTGGCGTTTTACGAGGTTGCTGTCGGATCTGACCGCCGCTTCCCTAAAACTCGCGACAACGTCAAACCATTCATTAACGTGGGACTCAACAAGTCGGTGACCTTCTTCGACCTTGACCTTGTACCCGTGGAAGGAAGATATTACTTCACTGTCAGAGCTCACAGCACTTCTGGTTCTACAGCCCAGGTCACGTCTAACGGTTTCTCGGTCGGATTTGACGGTGGTGTCACAGGTACGAGATATCGTAAAAGTTGTCCTATAAACTAGCTAGCTGTATATTTTGAGATTACTAGCATATGTGTGGTGCATAATATCGTTTCACGAAGCGCTCATCCACTATGAAACCATAGCAGTCTCGTAAGTGCACGATCACCATGTATAAGAGATTGCTATGAGAGATATCTTGTCTCGTAGTAGCTTCGTGAAATGATACCCTGGTGCTCGCAGATTTACTACAACACTCTGCTTTGAAATCTTCAGAATACACCCAGACTACACGTAAAACACATTTTTGAAATTCAGGCTAGATCACGTTCTATAATACCAATAGTGTAACCCTTCCCTGCTAGATTAGACATAGGCATTGTCCTCAAGGACATCACCAGTTGCCTTCAGCATGGAGAGGGTTAAAATATGAACTCTGGAAGCTACAATAAAACTGATTTTATTTTCTCTGTATAATCCTTTCAGCATATTTTAAATTATTGTGTGAAAATCTACATTGTTGTTCATCAAGTTGATGTATAATTTTTGGTTCTCAGCTGGAGAAATTAGCATGCCCGCCTTCATAAATGACAACAAAGTTGTGGAACTTTCCTGGGATGGGTTCGAATCCAAAGTCGGCATGATGATGTACTATGTGGGAATTTCCAAAACCACAGACGCCAGTAACTACAAATGTGGACAGTTTGTAAGTTTGAGGAGTTATTCGGAATTTGATCTTGTAACTTACCTGTGTACTGCAATTATTTCCAGGCAATTATTTACGGTTATTGTAAGAGCTAAACTTGCCATATGGTGGGGAATACACATCTTGGAAGATATTACACTGAGTGTTTTTGCATTGAGTATAATTTGAAGATAATCTGGGGATAATCCTATATGATTATCTGCAGATGGAACGCGGATCAATCGATGACGCAGCACGTAAAGCCATCTTTGATGTTGTTGATGTCCAAAACATATTAGACGATACCTTCAAGCAATTTAAAGACCTCAACCTCAAGCAGAATGGTGTATATTACGTGTGGGTGATAGGTAAGTTGGACGCAGAACTGTATATTATGTGTGGGTGATAGGTAAGTTGGACACAGAACTGTATATTATGTGTGGGTGATAGGTAACTTAGGTGGTGTATGGGTGAAATAGTCCCACTGTGACTTAAAGCACTAATTCATTCAGGTAAGTTAGATGCCGAACAGTGTATCTTATATGTGGGTGATAGGTAATTATTATTATTACAGTATTATTATTATTATTGTTATTTTTGTTAGTATTATTGTTATTGTTTTTTTGTGGTTTTTGTGTGTGTGTTATTACTATCGTTATTATTCGTACATTTAGTAAAATTAATAATAATAATAATAATAATAATATTAAATGCGTGTAATATAACTACACATTAGTGTCAATCTAATTATACTTATAGGAATAATAACTATTATAATAATAACAACAACAAAAGTAACAATAATAATAATATAGTAGTACTTGATGTTATGTAATGATGGTAATTGTTCCCAGACAATGTCTCTTCGTAATATTATTTGTTACATACTTTGCAGCATCTAACATCCTCCAATTAATATATTCTCTACAATACAAACCATATATTTTTAGGTTCAGACAAAGCAGGCGAATGCAATATGACCAAATGGGAATTCCGAGTAGACATCACACCACCTATTGAAGGGAAATTAAAGACAGGACCATATTACGATATGGTGAGGACAAAATATGTATAGACTGTTATAGGAATACAATTATGGTTTGTTGACATAGTTCATGGTCAAATGTATTTTACTTGAAAATATGTGCATTTAATTTGTCTACACAAGTATATTGAGCAACAAGCTACATTTTCCGCAATATTTTCATATTTTATTGATTATTCATCTGGCGATTATGTCGAGATAAAACAAATGGATAATACTTTCCCTCTCAACTCCCTGGGGAGTATACCAAACTCTGAGTAACTACTACATCTTAATGTACACAACCATAGCAAAGTATCAACTTGAGTAAGTAATTTACGAATAAATAATAATAATATGCATGTTTATATTGCACCAAATCCATGTTAGAAAGCTTTCTCTTAGCGCAACCTGTTAAATATCGAGACCTAGTCTTGTTATCTCCCTTTATCATCACATATGGGAGAAATATACCCGCTGTGCCATAACACGATAATTCACTCACTTCGCGCACTGAGCACAAATTCGGACGTGCAGACTACCTCTGTCAGTTGATTCACGAAACAATTGTTTAATTCTTTGGCAGGATTCTAGTTTCTCTGCGAGTCGGAAGTATCTGAACGTGGAATGGAAGGATTACAGTGACGCTGAGTCTCCTATACTTTGCTTCCACATCTCTCTGATCAAGAACTACGTCCAGTGTAGTGACGGCAATAAAGAAGAGATCACTGAAAAGCCGATAGTTATCGATGCCAAGTACACCTCATACAAGATATCCGACATTAATATGGAGGTAAGTGCTACACATGCTGAATAATAACTAGAGCTGAAATGAATATTCGCGAATGAATATTAAATCACGAATATTCGAATAGTAAAACAGCATTCGAATATCTGAACACTTTTGCAGAAGAGTTGTAGATCACATGTTTTTCTGTAATAGATTTGAGACCTTATTTCAATTTCATTGCTCAATATCTAGTCAGAAAACACTGAATATATTGATAAACTACAGTGCACACTATCATGATCATGTCGGAAACACAATGTACACAAACAATGATAATTTGGTACCAGGCCCTACAGTTATGAAACATTTTTTTGTGCAATTTCATACTCAACCCACATTTTTTTAAAGCAAAATCCCATAGAAAATTTTAGTTGAGCATCAAAATTGTTCTCAGGACGATTGTTTCTCAATTCCCACCCTTGCTTTTTTCTTGGAGTAATGACCCATGAGGTGATTACGGAAATTATGACCCGAGTGAAATTAATGTTCACAGTTCCGAGCTTCAATATACATCTAATCATTTTAATGTAATAAACCATTGAAACCTGCCGAGAGTGACCCTAATCAGATGTTGCGTTTTCATCCGCCTGTGACATCAAGGTTGTTCACTTTTTGTTGTACATATATACCGACGGCAAAATATAGATCATATGTGATACCACTTAATTTTTATAATGCAAATAATTTAAGGGTAGCAAAAGCATATAAATGTACATCATTACAAATAATTTCAAGTTAGGTGTATGTGGACTGTGGCCAATCAGGGAAAACTAGCAGTCGAAGACTTGTACATTTCACTAAGCACAAGAAACACAAAAAGAAATAATCAACACTGTTGATTATTGAATCGTTATTACACAGTAGATATCCACCACATATATTGAATAATATGTTTATTTACATGCACTTTACAGAGAAATGTGCCGTACACAGTACGGTTCATAGTAGAGAACAAAGCCGGTCTGAAGACGACCACATACAGTGCCCCAACCATGTATGATGATTCACTTCCTGTTCCTGGACCGGTACGAGACGGGCACGACTTCAGAAGTGACGTCATGTGGACAGGAAGCCGTGCCACTGTTGAAGGTACATGACATGACACCTGTCGTGATTTCATCCGCAGAGAAATATAATACTAACCAAAATTAATTAAATTCAAGTAGCCTTTTTTGGACATATATTTAGGTTTATATTATTTTTATATCATATTCCTAATGTCTTTTGGCTCCTACTAACTCGTTCAGCGAACTACTAGATGTAGAGAAAAGTATTGTATTGTAGTGTATTGTATGTATTCTCCATTGAACGCACCCCAGATAAGGGAACAGGTATTATTGACAGGCAGACAAGTGAATAGTCCAGATTAACAAGCCTTTTACCTACATGGCTAGTAGTTTAATGTCTGATGGCACACAGGGACAAGTGCTTTAAAAGGTTAATGTAGAGCCCTGCAGGTACACTTCAAGACATATCGGAAGAATAATGGCACCAGATTCCTCAAACTGTTCCAAAATTTGGTGCAAACCTTCCCCACGGTATATCTGCCAGCCCTTAATTTATTTGACAGACTGACTGACAGACAGACAGGTTGTTGTCTGGAGTATATACAAATACAAACAATAGCAGAATATTGACACAATCTCTGTTATCAGGAACGTTCCTCCATCATCCTATCCCTGATGAGGCAGCGTGTCCTGTGAGACATATCGCCTTCAGCGACAACGGCTGGAAGGACTTCGAGTCGGACCGTGTATACGATGCCAGCAACAACTCCCTGTCACTCACGTATGGCAAGGCATACCTTGACAAAGACAAGGACCGTCTCTCTATCAAGCTATCCAGAGACACCAAGACAGAAGCGCTGTTTTCTGGGGCAATTTACCGAGACGCTGATCTCGTCAATGGCGGAACTTATAAGGTGAACTGCTATGTATTAGGATATTATATTGGATATATATTGTGTGTATATAGTATCAGAAATGATAATTGGAAGTTTATCAAAAACGAATAATTATCAAGTTCTGCCTCTTTCTGCATTCTTTGTTTCTTTATTATTGGTTTCTCCATACATGTCTTCCTTCTCAATCTCTTAACACTCGGCCCACTTTTTATTGCCACTCAAATTCTCTTGATCTCTTTCATCTTGTCTCTCTCTCCCCCGTATCCTTATCATATCATATATCATTCTCTGTATTCAATCATATACTTTTGTTTTAATCAAATGGTTTTGGCATGTTTTTCATGTTACATATCATTTTAAGCCATTTATAGCATAGATCGTCGCATGTGGGTGAAGGATTCCTGCTGTGACGTAAAACAATAATTCACTCTCACTCTTACCTCCATCTCCCCCCTCTCTCTCTCTCCCCCCTCTCTCTCTCTCTCTCTCTCTCTCTCTCCCCCATTCATTCATCCTTCCATCTTCATTCCTTCCTTCTTTTCTTTCCTTCCATCCATCCATCTACATCTACATATGAAGTATGTAATTATTACCATCTGGTGCTATGCTGTAGGTGTCCATCAAGGCTGCTGATGGGGACGGCCGTGTTGTCACAAGTCTGCTGTTCTGGGACGGCGTGGGCGACTACTTCCTGGACTTCAACTACACTCCTCTACCAGACTGGTCTGATGGCAACTGTCAGTGTTGTTATGACAGCTCCGTGCCATCTGCTGTAAGTGTCTGTATACACGCATTTGTTACATACAAATACACACACACACACTAACACTAACACTAACACTAACACTAAAGTGGACTCATGCAATTCGCTATGACTGCGATTGCATTACTAGAACAAGTTCGTTTCGTACAACCAATCGAACCAGAGTCGTCGTACAACTGATCGATCCATGTGAGTGAGTCTTAACACTAATACTAACACGTACACAAACATACATGCGCGCATGCACAAACATACTACTCACACACCACTAACACACACATTTCACCCACACATTGTCACACACACAAACACACACAAACACACATATAGCTTCAGTTGTATACTCCCCAGGGAGTTCAGAAAGAACACTGATCTGAACATGCTGTTAAGGGATGGATCTGGCACATTGTAAATATCCATTATTATTATTACTATTATTATTATTGGCACATGCACAAACACCTAATAAATAATAATAACAAGGTGAACATTTATATTGTGCCAAATCCACGCTCACACTCAGTGCTACATTATTATCTCGACAATGGATCTGTGCCCTCAATTCCTTCTCAACTCATTGGGGAGTATTCAACCCAATTTGCTGTTCAAGGTGCTACAAGGTTATCATTCACATGTAAATGCATACGTGCAGACACTCACCCACAGAAAGAAAAAAAAGTAATTAAAAAAAACTCATGAAGACCATTCTTTAAAAAAATAATCATAAATTATATTGTATTTTTAAAAACATTATTAAAAAGATGCATTATTTAAAAAAATATATATATCAACGTCTTAGCCAAGGAGCAGCTCTGGGTCAGTCTTCCTCTCTTTTCCTCTTCCTTATTTGTCATTCCTGGGTTCTTTTAACTTCAGGATTGTCCGTGCGAATGTGAGGAATACAAAGCTGACCGTGCAGCGAGGACAAAGAGAGCCACAGACAATGATGACACTCCAGCAACCAAAGAGTATAAATTCTCCAAACTCACCACCAAGGAGAAGGACGAACTGAAAGGCAAGAACTCGGCTGAAAAAGGGAAAAAGTTTTCTACGGCAAAACTGGATCCGAGGAGCTCCTGTGGCTTGCAGATATTCTCAGGTATGTCTGACATATAATTGAACTTTATTTGAAGTAACGCAAAATTTCATGCAAATACTAAAATTTCCATATTTGCGGGAGTGAATTTCCATACATTTGCAATTTATAAAACACTTAACCATTTTTAAAAAAAAAGACATTTCCTGCAAACGTCGTCAACATTTCTAGCAGTAGTGCCATGAGCATTTATTCAGATATGGTATACAAATTGGAGCATTAGAAATGTCATTTTTATTATTATATTTACTATTATTATTATTATTATTATTGTCACATAAAACATTAAATTAATCAATATTATTATTATTACTATTATTATTATAAAATTACTATTATTATTACTATTTCAATGTGTATGGCTAAAAGATTACCACTGCAACATAAAACAATAACTCATTATTATTATTATTATTATTGCTATTATTATTATTACTATTGCTATTATTATTATATATTATATATATTATTATTATTATTGTTAGTATCATTACTATCATTATTGTTACTAGTATTACTACTATCTATGTTATTATTATTATTATTATTGTTAGTATTATTACTATCATTATTGTTACTAGTATTACTACTATTAATGTTATTATTATTATTGTTAGTATTATTACTATCATTACTGTTACTAGTATTACTACTATTACTGTCATGATTATTCCCGGGAGCCTGGCATCAATGTCTGTAGAGTGCCAATGCAGTTATCATCCTTGGTCTTGTCAGTATCAGCCAGTGCTCGCAGGTTTACTGCAACATTCAGTGCTATGGATGTTGCGGGTTTCCTCCTGCCTTAAACTGACAAGCCGTGATATAAGTGAAAGAATCCTGAAAACGGTTCTAAACCCCAATTCCCCCCCCCAATTTCTTTTAAAGAAAATGTTATTATTATTATAATTTTTATTATCGTTAGTAGTATTACTATCATTATTATTACTAGTATTACTACTATTACTGTTAGTGTTATTATTATTATTATTATTATTATTATTATCATCATCAGGTGAGAAGAAGTCGGAGGGCGGCCGACTGGTCAGTTGGTGTAAGGACAAGGACAGACTCAAACTACCACAGATAAACGTCAGGAATCTCAAACTTGACCCATCCAAGGACTATCATGAGTTTACAGTCAAGTTTATACTTCGACAGACTGAGGCCAGGAAATCTGCGGTAAAGTCTTGTGTCTAGTAATCTATATATGTAAAATTACTACAGCTAGGTTTTTTTTTACCGTAAACAATACTATGGCTATTACAGCTAGGTCTTTGTGCTATGCACAAAATTTAGTTTTTATACAAATAATCGACACTATTGATACCACATGTACAGCTAGGGTTTTTTACTATACAAAAAAATATTGTTTTTTGTACAAATACACAACACTGTACATATTCTTTACTATAGTTACAGTTATGTTTTTGCAGTATACACAACAGTACTACAACTAGGTTCATTTACTAAGTATAAAATTGCTTCTGATCATGATAGTTCAATGTTGTTACCAATGGATATGTTGTTAGATGTCATTGACACTGGCAATTCAAATTCGAAAAGATATCATTCTGGTGCCCGTTCCACGGAACAATCGTAACGTTACGAGAGTCGTAACTCCTTTGTGTTAGCATGGAGTTGCTAAGGAATTACGACTCTCGTAGCGCTACGATTGTTCTGTTGAACTGGCCCCTGATCCACATTCATCATCAACTAGTTCAATGTTGGTACTAATGGATACGCTTGACAATATTGACACTACCAATTTAGAAGGGAAAATATATATCATTCTGCTCGACACCCATTATTAACCATTCTTTCATATTTTAAATGGTCACATTGTGTGTTACAGATAGCTCGCTGCATGATGGTTCTAATGGATGGAGATCCTATATTCGACCAATGCGGAATTCCCCACCTGTCTGACACCACCAAGCTGATTCTGGCCGTATGGAACCACAATAACCATATGCCCGAGAAATTCACTGACAGCGAAAACAGAGTTTGGACGACATCTGCCATTTTCAAAGACCTGGTGATGCCCCCAGAGAAGACCAAGCTTTGCAGATACGGCTCTCCTTTCCAGGGAGGTTACAATGCCATTGCAAGATATGAAGCCGCTGTAGGGTCTGCATCTGGTCTCTCCGATGTCGTGGAATTCCGTGAGGTAGGAATTAGAAATCATAACCACGTGTGTAGCTCATGGGATACTGTTCAACTTTGCATTATGCAGTCGACCCCCATTTACCCGGACTTCAGATAATCGGTTCCCTCATTATCCGGACGCTTTTTACCGTGAACCAATTATCTTCTATATAAAATGACTCGGATAACTGGAAATTGTTCCTGTTTCCGGTTGGTCATATCTGGAAACCAATTAGATAAATTAGGTACAATCTGTATTCAGATAACCGGACAACAAAAGAACTTAGAAAACATCGACTGCTAATACTAAAACAAATTAGACCGACGGCAACATAAATGCAACACATTGTTTATCTTACGTTACAATAGCTGTTGAAAATAATCAGTGTCATTTGCACTGGATTCAAATTGAGTT
>JAUTBT010026397.1:0-19768 GCA_032361225.1 Lepetodrilus schrolli
TCTCTCTCTCTCTCTCTCTCTCTCTCTCTCTCTCTCTCTCTCTCTCTCTCTCTCTCTCTCTCTCTGTGTCTCTCTCTCCTACACATCTCTCTCTCCCTCCCTCCTCTCTCTTTCCCTCTCTCCCCACCCCCTCTCTATCTCTCCCTCCTCTCTCTCACACACACATTCTCTCTCTCCCTCTCTCCCTCCTCTCTCTCTCACACACATTATCTCTCCCCCCTCTCTCTTTCTCTCTGTCTATCTATCTCTCCCTCCTCTCTCTCACACACACACATTCTCTCTCTCCCTCCTCCCCTCTCTCTCACACACACATTATCTCACACACACACACACACACACACACACACACACACGTGTTCATATCATTCTAAATTGTGATTTAGTATCCAATAACTTGCATCTATACCATTTGTGTTCGATTTTGATGTGTACTTAGTAATAATTGATGCGAATGAATTTGCAGCCCCTAGTTTCTTCGCATTATTTATTCGAATGTTACCCATGCCAAAACCCATGCTACTGGATTTAATGCAATTTCAACTAGTGTCTACATACACGGTACCACCACAAAAAGCCTTCACAATCTCCAAACCACACGTCATTTGCTCTTTATTATTAGTGTCTACATACACGGTACCACCACAAACCTCAACACAGCAGCCAAACTAACCCGCTTCGGCCATGTTATAACGCTGTGCATTGGCACACTAGGAGCAGTCAAGACCCACCTTTTCAAGGTCCATTACCATGACCTTGTGTGATCGGTACATGATGATCATTGTTAATTTCCACGGCCATAAGCGTGCAGAGCACCAATAATGGTGTATGCGCTATATTAATGCATATAGTATTATTAGTATTAGTATTATTGTTATTGACGTTTCAGATTTCCAATAGAGCACTTCGGGATGCTATTAAGCATAGGATATTTAGTCTCAGGGGCAGTTGTTTTTCTTCAATATCCGTTCTTCAACTGGGCTCTAGAAAATGGTTTCAACAATGTAAGTGTATGAACCTTTGATAATTTCATGTTGGTTCTAAAAAATGCTTGCCCTGTATTGGGTTATTTTACGTAAACCTCTTTATGGCATCTTATTTTGCCTCCAGCGGTGAGACAGTTAAAATCACATACTTTGATCTAACGTTGACGCTCTTCATCAAAATGCAGTATAATGGAAATTCAGATACATATTTTTGTTATCACTTCTTAATTAAAATAGAAAATTAAGTTCCTGTTCAGAATACAAACAATCTAATTATTATAATAATAAACGAAGAGAGGATACTTCCCACAATGTATATTGATAGTAATAGTGTTCTAATTATATTATAAATGTTGTTCCAGGTAAATGGTTTCCTAGCTGGAATGGCCGGATTCAGCCTCGTTCATCCAATATACCAGTACATTAACTGCGACAGAAATTCCCATCCTAAGTATAATTATGATAAGCTATAATATCGTTATTAATAATGAGATGGACGAAATGAGTAACAGAATTCATGTAGGCCTATTAGCGCCTATTTATTGTAGGCCTACATTTGCTGCAAACAATAGGAACCACAGCGGTGCATTCCAAGTTTACCCCGTATGATTAGTGAGTTCTGCCACTATTTTTGTAAACATACAGCTATTTATGAATTTGTATATATCATGCAATGTGATTATAATTAGTTATTAATTAAATATGGCCTATGTATGTTATAAGTAATATATAATGTTGTATATGGTTTTAACGTATAGCAGGAAATTACGGTATGCCTACTTCATTTGCCGGATGTTAAATAGGTTTAATGGTATGTTTCGATGATAGTAACCGTGTTGTATATTATGATTAGTAGCAGGTGGGTTACGAACGGTGCCAGATCAGGAGTAATTTATGTTATTATGCATCTTTGAAAAACAATATCGTGTAAATCATTATTTCCCAACCACCATACTCCGCATGCTTATATTAGTGGGGCCTTTGTTAGTACATGGTTTGTTGTTCTTCAGATACCAATGGTATGGATTGGCACTGTGTACAAAGAATGTGTTTATGGTAGCAGGATATCAACATCCTAATGTGTGTACGACAGCAGAATATCAACATGTTAAAGTGACTTTATGCATGTACGATAGAATATCAACGTATTAGACATACAATCACAACGTTAAGTAAAAGAATCTTGAAAGCGGCTCTAAGCCCCAATTATTTGGGGGGGGGGGGGTTAAAGTGAGGGGGAAAAAACAATACATTCTCATAAATGTATGAAACCTTTTATTCTGATGGTGAACGTACATTGACGGCAACACATTACGGTAGTCAGTAATTGTAGACAGTAATGGTTGTTAACAAACTGATCGAATATGCAATAATACTAACATGTTACAAAATCCGCCATTTTACAAGCGTTAAAGCGTGATGGATATACCCACCAAAAATACATAAATGTGAAAACAAAATAAAAATATCACTATTATTAAAATAGTTCTCATGCACGACATATGAATAATAATTTAAAACAATCTAAATAAAATTACATCTGGGTTCGTTCCAGCTTCTTGGCAAGACGAGATATAAAAGAATGCATCTCCGTTAAATGTTGTCATGATGGCCATTCCTGAGCATTGTTATTGGCTAATCAGAACGCTTCTACAACATCTTGATTGGGTTTTTGATTGGTACATTGCATCAATATATTATCTTCCTACGTGCATAACTCAATGGGTTATATTTGATTTATTTTCTTACTGAATATTGCATGATTCAGAGATTCCCAAAACGTTAGGGAAACAAACATGTTGGTATTCCCGACTAGCGAAAAACGAACCTAGATTTAATTTAAATTCGATTGCTTTCATTTGTGAAAGAATTCCCTGTGGCATGACATATATATTTCACATTGTGAAGGTACTTAGACAAGGATGTGAAGTCTTGATTTAAGTACATGTACATCTGCAGAGATTACTGTATACATACTGTATACATACTGTATAATCCATCATAGAAAAAACCCAGTCATTATGCCTACTGGCGGATGTTAAGTAGGAATAACGGCTGGGGTATCGAGGATATGCCATATCCAGTCGATAACTGTCACATGAAATTCATACCTCAAGCTCAACACTATTTCTATCATACAAATGGAATGCTATTTTAGTAACTATTGAACAGACAATACTCGCCATAACCACCGCAAACACCAGCCACGAATCTGTGGGTATTTATCTATGAACAGATTATATTTTGAAGCTACCGGTATCTAAATTCAGTCAATTTTATAAATCTAGAGTTTATTGATGATCAAGTTGCTGTCCATTTCTATTACGTTTTAAGTTACCGGTATGTTTAAGTCTGAACCTCGCGTGAATATTGGCACCCTCTCCCTGCTGGATTAGGCAAAAGCACTGCTCATTAGGGCATCTCCGGTTGCCCTCAGCAGGGATAGGGTGAATGAAGTCAAGTTCCTGTCCAACTGAATATCAAATAAACTATTACAATAAATACTATCGATAAAGTCAAGTTGCTGTCCACTTGTGTATTGAATTAATTATCACCACAATAAATGACGGAGCAGTGTAGGGAATAGAACAATCATACAACACCATACAAACAAGAATACCTACCTCATTTTGTATTACATTTCTAGTTGACCAGTCAGGATGTACAAGTTTATTTGTTCAACATGGATGCATCTGTGTAAGAACATTCTAAAGGATACATTAATGTATGGGGTTTTTTTCAACAAGGAATCATCCGATTGCGTCCAGAAGTGTAAGCATCACACATTCTGCATTACTCAGGTACTTTTTGAATGTTACTTGTTTCTAAATAAAATTTAATACAGATGTTGTATCGCCACCATGATGGCGCCACCACGATGGCTTATTGCGGCAACACGCCAACTCATCTCCGTTTATATATTTCACGGAAAGTGTGCGATCAGTGCTCTGTTGTTGGGAGAGAATGTCAAGATGGAGGTTGTTAATGCGAATTGAGATTGGATAGAGAAAAACACCCACATAGATGTAAGATGTCTAACAAACAAGATCATCAATGACTTCAGGAATCTTCACTGGTGTCATTCCATAACTTATACAGTTTCATAAAAGCATTATTATATAATAGAACAATTATTCTATTTGTAGAAGAGATAAGCTATGACACTAAAATATATCCCAACACGCTGTAAAGCATGGCTACTAGCATGTCATAATAATATTAACAGGATTGCAATAATTAATTATGTAGACTGTCAAATTTATTTTTCAAATAATAATAACAATAATAATACTAGTTCATGTGCTCATAGTGCTACATTAGTACAGGTAACACCAGTTAATGGATCTGTGTGCAGTTACTTTCTCAACTCCCTGGGGACAATACAACCAAAAATTATACTTGAAAAGGTTGAAAAGCATTTGAAAAGGTTGTTTAATACAATTGCTAGATGGACTGGGAAAGGCATGTCAACCTTATGGTGCACATTATATTATTACTAGAGTTTATCACTGAGAGTGAAAAATACATCAAAGATATAAATAGCGAAACTAAAACTTAATAAATAATAAAATGTAAGGTGAGAATAACAAATGGATAATAACAATACCACTAGTGACTCTTGGTACAGTCCATACCAACATTGCATACCAATGGCAAACACAGAAAGAAAGAAAAAAGAACCGCCATCAAAATATAATACTGTCAGACTTCAATATGGCAACAAGTTGCTGAAAAAAACAACCTATTATTAATTATGAAACTCCAAATTCACAATCCCCAGGATACTCATAAGTGGTATAAGAGCCTGACAAATTACAATCTGCGAAAATGTTAGCGCGCAACAAGCTCAATGTCTGATAGTGTTATTAATAGATACAAAATGCATCTCAGAAATGATATATTATATTTGGACACTTCTAGATGGTAATTTTTGATTTGTCATGCTTGTAGGCTGCATTTAGTAACTACGGGAGCCAGTATTTCTTTGTTTCATTCTAGTTGTCAATGAAAGGCAGTTATCATAAAAGAAAGATAATTTTAAAATATGTAAAAATAATAAGAATAAAATGTTGGAGAGGATATGTAAATATTGACATACTTGACACTTTTGTTCTTTTGCAAAATTGTTATTGTTATAGTGGTTGGTTATATATATATTTATGAAGTGATCACATTTTGAGGAAAAAATAAAATAAATAAAATAAAAATAAATAAATAAAAAAGATTTTTTTTAAATAAAAAAATAAAAAATAAAGACCCATTGACAACGATCGGCCCCAATAACATTTATTTTTTAAAGAATGTATTAAAACAAAATAATGGCCTGCTCTAAGTGCCTGTGATCTAACACTCATTAAGCATACAGCATGGACCTACTTCAAAAATATAAAAGTATACAGCTTGTATTATCTCAATACTACAGTGTACAGAAATGTATAAAATAATAATAAAGACAATTATGAAGTTCAATGTGGTTGAAATTTGTTGTGTATATATTTTGTTTATTGTGTTGACCTTAGAGTATTTGTATTGATCCTGAATTTGTTCTTTGCTCAATAAAAGTGAGTGAGAATTTGTTTGTAACTGCTTCAGGAATGTTTAATCCATATTCAACAATAAATGAATTTTGTTTTAAACTTTTCCTATGGGTACACAGTATTTGTTCATTTTTCAATTAATAAGATAATAGCTTCATAAGCTAACTTGCATCCACAAGAGAATTCAAAACAAAAAACAACATATATAAAATATGGAACATTACACTAACACTTCAGTCATACTTCAAGTTATAAACATCTGATATAATTACTAGTAAACAATTCATAAAATATCATACAATATGCTGATGGTGCTATTAAATTGAAAGTGGTTATTCCCCCCCAAATGATTGTATCAACTTTAACAAGTGGCCACAACTTGAACCAGCGTCCTATTTTCTGCTAACTTAAACCATGACCATTGTCAGAGTCAATCTGAACCTGTATCCTATGTCCTGCCTGACCGACGAGCCCATGGCCACAACTTGAATCCATGGCCAATGTCCTAAATCCCAATCTATGACCCCATGAAGCTATGACCCAAGTCAACTTGAATCCATAGACATGAATGATCCACTCATCTCCTCCGTCCTCACCAACTTGAATCCATAGACATGAATGATCCACTCATCTCCTCCGTCCTCACCAACTTGAATCCAAAGACATGAATGATCCACTCATCTCCTCCGTCCTCACCAACTTGAATCCATAGACATGAATGATCCACTCATCTCCTATGTCCTCACCAACTTGAATCCATGTCCCGTATCCACCTCCTTGGGAGGCAACCACTTCATCTGCTTCCGCCTCAGACACCTTGCGATCCCGGCACACACATAACACATTGCCCCGAAAGACGGCAAATTCACGGCTTTGATCAGCGGCTTGGTGGCTCGCGGGAAATTCCCGTCCCAATACTCCTCAAAGTCCTCTGGAGTTGGCAGGTGGAATGTGAAGTCCGTCCAGAACTTGGACACGGCGTACACAGCCTGGGTGATCCGGGCCTTGTCTGACCACGCCGGCTCCACTTCATTGCCGAGGTTGTAGTCCACCCAGTCCTCGGTGAAGCTTCCGACACCCGTGTTGATCTCCGACTCGAGGTCGACGGGCTTGGAGTACTTGCATGTCTGGAGGGCCACAAACTCCCCGCGGCATGCGCGGACGGCACGCGCCCAGGAGGTGTAGTGAGCGGCATCTAGAATGATGATGAGACGCGAGCCGCTGCCAGAGTTCTTCAATTCCCACCACTCCAGGAGTGTCTCGGGCTTCAGGCTTTTGTCCCCTGTAACATGACGAGGAATGTGTTCGGTGAGCAATACTAATACAATAAATAAAAATCATTATATTGGCAACTGAGTTTAACGAGGAATGTGCTACTGTAATTCATATCCTCTGATAGTTTACATCCTATAATACATGTCTGAAAATAATTCAAGTTTGAACCTAAAAGAATAATTACAAAAATGCCCAGTTTAGTTGGATTAATAATTAATCAAAAACTATGATTTCCGTAATTACGTTATGCATTAAGAAAATGTGGGTACAATACACATATAATTCAGTAAAAAAAATATAATTTTGTTTTCCATAAATATACCAAACCTAATAATTATTAATGCTAACTTTTTTCTAATTATTAGAACAGCTACATGACTATACAATGTGGGTACAATATACAAATAATTAATAATGCATTGTTTCTCTTCAAACTATTCATACTATAAAATTAGTACATTATTTCCTGTTTGATACTTCAATAATAATAATATGAATATGAATACTTGTATGGTGCCTAATCCATATATCCAAACTTTAGTTTAAATCTTCAACAAGGCCTCTTCATTTAAAAAAATGTCTAACACCCACATGAAGTGATCTCTATAATTTTGGCATTTGTTTAACATCCTCTTTGTATATATTATAGGGGGTAACTGGATTTTGGTCAATTTCATTATAAGGCTAGTTGCTATAATGCTGGGGCATATCATGAACCCCCAGTCAGTGTGCATTGTTATATCGAGGTTACCACGGTTACACTGTTACCTGCACTGAAACACATACCTGACAGTGCCAGCTCTCCGTTGTCGTAAACGTCTCCGCTGTAGTACAGCAGGTAAGTGTCGAACCGCGGCCCATCCATGGTCCTGCGTTCGAAGAAAGCCTTGAACTTTGTCTCGATGTAATCGTATGTGAGTCCGCTGGTGGAGTAGTCGCAGCCGAAGTTGTCGATCATATGGAAGGTGAAGAGCTTGTGAGTGTGGTTCAGCATGCTGGTCGCTCTCGACGTGATCTCCTGCATACTGGAGGATGACAGCAGCTTGACCGGGCCGTTTTGCCTAGAAGTGGAGGACAGCAATTAGAGGTCAGTGTTAATGTCATTAGAAGTCAGTGTTAATGACAGAGGTCAGTGTTAATGTCATTAGAGGTTAGTGTTAATGACATTAGAGGTCAGTGTTAATGTCATTAGAGGTCAGTGTTAATGTCATTAGAGGTCAGTGTTAATGTCATTCAGTGTTAATGTCATTCAGTGTTAATGTCATTCAGTGTTAATGTCATTCAGTGTTAATGTCATTAGAGGTCAGTGTTAATGTCATTGTTCGCTGATATATGATTTAACATTGTTATCATCTTTTTTGAGACCCAGACTCAGTTACTACCCTTTGATAAACTATAAACTTGGCTATTTGCTGTTTTACAAATTATGTCTCTTTATCATGAATCCCCTAATACTAAAGAGCCCATTATGAGTTGCACTTAATAATTTGTCACTATTCTACGTCTACACAATCTTACTCTTAATGTATGGGCATGGTTTTTCATGCTTGTTTTATCATTGTTTATTTTCTTGGATGTCTAATTAGGCCATAGTTATTTGATTCCCTGGTTTACAGATTTTTTATGATAATTTTGGCTCGGGTGGTTGAAAATACATGTATAAATAAATATAATTTGATATTTTAGCCAGTCGGTCGGGTCCAATATAAACATATTAATAATTGGAGATTTGGGATGGCCAGTTGACAGAAAATATATGTAAATTTCAACACATAATAAACACCAATGCAAATAAATATGTTTAGATTTGAAGGCACACTTATTTTCAAAGTATTGCATGTCATTAGCAGCAATTGTTAGAAATTATAGTTGTATTCTACATATTTGTCATATTTACCAGTAAGCAATCAAATTGGCTTCAAGCCCATTTCCTGTCGGTCTTTGTTCAGGTCAAGTGATGATTCATGCGACTTGTTCCTTCACTATTTATTACTAAAAGTTTCTAAAATTTAGTGCACTGTCGGCGGAAAATAATAAAAATAATAATTTTTATTTTCCAACCTGGAAAATATTGGGTTGGCAGATTCATTCATTAAACATGGAAATAAATAAGCCAGGGGAAATAACTTGTCTTCTTGAATAGCTTCTTCTTTTTTATAACAAGTACATTTGCTAGTGAATCTAAACATGCTAAAAAGCAAACATTAATTGCTATTAAACATTTCCGTCCCTACCTGATTGATGTTACTGGAGCAATGACAGCAAATCCTGTACAGGTCCCACCCAGCGCGTCGCCCAATGCCCAGAATAGAGTCAACGACATTGCCTCAATCGGGATGAGGACGAAGATCAAACTGAGGCTGTATCCTGTCCGTGTCTCCCATCCAATCCCCATCAAGATTATCGTGGATGTCAGAGAGAGGCAGATGAGCCGCTGTGACACCAGACTGAAATGACGGATGCCTTTCGCCGCGAGAATCCTATAGTAACTCTGTTGTTCATCGGCTAGGCTCTGGTACGTGAGATTGCAGTCGGTGATCTTGCTCATTAGTTTCCAGAAGGAGATGAAATACATTAAATGGAAAAGAAGCCAGAAGAACGCAAAGACTCCAAACACAGGAACGACAATGAACCATTCCTTATGATTGAAGCTCTGGACTCCGATCAAAATTGCTACGACTAACGCAAGTAAGAAAATCAGTATCACAGCTAAATGTCTCAGCAGTTTGGACAGGTTGAAATATGAGTTCCACCTTTCTATGACGGTAAGCGGCGAGAAATAAAAGTCAATGATTGGTTGGAATGCATGACGACCTATGAAACATGTCAGCGCGTACATATTCGGTGACATCTGCAGATCCGGGAAAAACACAAGCGTCCCGATGCTAATATAACAAATGAAGCTCAACAACCCTAGGGTCGACTTCATTCGTATGGCAGTGAGATGCACAGCGACGGCTACGGTGAAAATACACAGCGACACGGCCTTGGACGTGTTGACGATGCACGTGGTCCCGATGACGAGCCCGAGACACTCCAAGGCCTCCGACTGCGACAAAATGGACGCATCCGGCTTCACCATGTGCATGACTCTGGCGAACACGCTCCAGAACCACGACAACACCATGCTGGTCAGAAACAGCATCTCCATGACGCGGTGCAGCACATCTTCATTGGCACCGCTCTCAGAGAAGGCGATAATCCCCAGGAGACATCCGGTCCACAGGTAGAACAGTGCGTTCCCGACACTCTGCTTGCTAAAGTAGTACCTCAGCGCACAGGAGATCCCAAAGACGAAGACCCCGAGGAGGGAGATGATGGAGATGACGTAGTCTTTGGTGTAGTACCACTGGTCATACAGCCCCAGTCCCAGCGCCACCAAGAGGACAATGTCTGGCAAGTAGCCAACATAGTGGACGGTAAGCTGGAGCTTGGCATTCCAGACATTTTGCATGACCTGGGTTGGGAAGCGCACCAGAGTGTATTGAACTCCGCGCAGAATTCTACCACACATCAATCAGTTGAGTCTGGATTAGCAGCGATCCATCATGTTCAGATGGCGGCATGTGTACCATACAATTCTTCTTCTGTGCTCGTTGGATCTGAAAATATATAGGAGTTGAGAATTAATTAAATGGAAACTATGCTTCATCTGTACATATTGAATTTGACAAAATTATAAAAAATGATACACCAAGGTGCAAATAGGTATAAATATTATAGTGTGATGTTATAGTACTTATACATGTATATATGTTACAGTCATTCTCTAAAATCAGGCAATGTGTCAAATGTTTAAAACTTCCAGTGACTTTCTTTCCACTAAGTCAATTTTTAAAATGCCTGAAATGATAAAATGGCTCCCCTTACTTGACAGATTGGCTGGCGTGAGTTTGTTGAAAGAAAATGAAGATAATGTGTAAATTTTTATAGGTATTCACACAATTCTGTGTTAATACATATAAAAATATATGCAATCCTGTGTGAATATCTACAAAAACGTACGCATTATCTTCAATTATTTTCATCAAACTCACGCCAGTCAATCTGTCAAATAAAGGCAGTCAGTTTTGTCATTTCAGGCTTGTTAAACATTGCTTGAATGAATTGAAATTCATCAATATAAAAAAACTATTAAAATATTGAAACCAGTGGGACATGTGCGAAAATGTAGCTTGTTGCCCAATATACCGTATACCCTGAAATTTCCGAGATTGGAAATTATCGAGGTATTCAAGGTTAATCAGTCAGCTTCTAAATAATTCAAGCCACGAAATTTTCCTTAAGCTGTCAGGTTCAAAAACAAACTATGAGAGCCTCATGTGTATCAGTATAAATATCTGTTTTGACATGCTCAGTTGTCAACATTGTAATAATGTATATGAAATCATCATATAATTCAATAAGGAAATAATAGCGATAGAAAATTTAAATGCAAGAACAAAGACGATTCCAGGTAAAAACTTAAATGAAAGGAAACAAAGACACCCGTGAGACACTTGCAAGTACGGTCATCCAGTGTCTAAATAGGGAAAGAAAGGGGGCATGTCAGTTAGTGTTGCATTGTATTACATGCACACGCATTGATCTATGAACCGAAACAAAGGTCTTAAACTATTTGTGTATGAAGTACACAGTATGTTGACACTGGATTTGCAGGACTACAACCAGCTCAATTTCTTACAACTACTGGTATGTGCTTATTTGAAACAAAGTGTACATGTATGGATAGCAATTATCACATCATTGTAACTTGTATTGATACTCACAATGGATTTACGCTGATCACATGTCCCCAGCATGCGATGACCAGGAGGTAGATATATAATAGCCACTACCGTTTGACTATATCTAACAAATATCTTATTTAAATGCAAGACAGGCATCCTCGAAAATAGCAATCCTCAAAACGACTGTAGTCAACCTCAAACATTTCCTGGTATACAGTACTTGTGTAAACAAATAAAATGTACATATTTTCAGGTAAAATACTTGGCCCTGCTTATGGCCGGGTAGTGATAATGCTTCACTATACTCACTTCACTGGCCATAATCCTCCTATGAAGGCTATGGGAGTAAAGTGCGGTGAAAACTCCGGCGGCAGACAACCCGACACCAAAACTCAAAAAGTGAGTATAGCGAAGCATTATCACTACCCAGCCATAAACAGGGCCAAGTAAATTACAAATGTGTGACCATGAAATATGTCAACAAACAATGATTGTAATTTGTATGCTTTTAAACTTAAAAGAGGCAATGAATGATTTACTTTAAAGACTCTATTATTGTTGTTTTTGTATTTCTTTTTGTTTATCTCCTTTTTTTTCCACGTCAATTTCTTCTTACCAGCTGCTTGCCAGACACTTTTTGGTATCCTTACTTCAGATACGAAGCATTAGCTACCATAAACTCATTAAAATATCATTAATTTCTATCCTAGTTCATCTTGACCCAGGCACCGTTAATGTCAATGACAACACAAAATATTGACAGGGAGTCAGTGAGTCCCTGACACTGTTAATGAATCATTGAATGCTCGTATAATTTACATTACAGTGTACAGACACCTCCTAAGATAAAAATGGTATATACCTGTATCGACAGAAATCACACACGATAAAACTAATCACTGGAATAGATACGCTAAATATACTGAACCAGGAGCGTTGCAAAGGTGTGTTGTCTTTTATTTTCAACAGAAGAAATGGCTGCCTGGGGAAACCCTCGGATGCAGAGGGAAATCCCTACTTCCTGTTATATTAAATTACGGACGAGATGGAGGTCGTTTAACCGGATAACCGGAAATATTTGCATACCTTGTAAAATAGTAATGACTCTCGTAACTTTAAGCTAGATCTAGATGTACGCCTATAACATGTATTTAAACTTTAAAGTATTCCATGAAAAGAATTGAATTATACATTTAAATAGTCTTTGTTTGTTTTGTTTATTTGTATGCCAATGGTATCATAGAAATGTTTTACGCTGAGAAACCTTCTGTTGCAATTAGTGTGAGGTTAAATGTTAAAATGCCTGGACTAAACTATATCATTTTGAATTTCACAGCTACATGTACATGTAATAAAAGCGTTAATTTTTCACTAGCCATGCTAACATAGCATATAATCATAACGATGACTTCATTATAGTCTTTATTTCTCCACTTGATTCATTGACGCAGTACCATTCACATAATGACTCTTAATAAATGTGAATTGTATGTATCTTACTAAATGTGGTTGTATGCCTTTAATAGCAGGACCAGCTATAGGTTTGTTTACTCTCTGAATGAATTTGAAAAAGATATGGCTTGCGATATCTGTTATTTAAAATGTCAGCATAACCAAGTGGCATATGCAGTTAATGCTAGTCGGTCAAAATTTACATGCGGTATTCGATTCTTACATTCTAGACATTTTGAATTAGGCCTAATGTATAAATATGTTTGGAATGTGATTACTATTTCCATATATATCCAGTAAAATGTTCGCTGTATTGAAACCCAACGTCGTTAATTTCTGAATTAATGGCAAATGCCATTCTATGTCGTTATATGTGATATTAAGTTTCAACTTTGCAAGTCATATAGGCTACTAGAGCTTGGAAAAGAATATTGTGCACAAGTCCCATAGATATAATGTTGCGAATTTTACTAAATGAATGTTACCTACAAAAACATTACATAATTAATTAGTCGGCTACTTGCTAAACCAATATTTTTCAACGTGCAAACAAAACTGAACAAAATCAATTAAATTAATGTACTAAAGTAAAGACTTAGTGCTATCTTCCTATACTTTCCCTCTTTACATTGGGACCCTATGGTGGTATATATTAACACCTCATTTGGAATTTCACAGTTTGTTGTCGAATACCTCGGATTGTGAACGATGTTCTATATATTCCTGTATTTTTTCCGGTTGGTTTCTTCAGGTATGGAAATTGGTATTATTTTTCAAAGAATTCGTGTACTGCATGCAGTCCTAAATTTAATGCTTATTACAGTCACATTCTATAGTTATGTCTATTAAATTTAATTTCCACCGCAAATGTAAATTAACTTGAGGAATCTAATGGCGATCTTCTTCCAATGCGTCTGCAAGTTCTTGAAGAGCATCTGGAGTCTGTATAGGGCGTTTGGAAATTCTTCGTTGTTAAAATAATATAAAGCTAAATTTATTATTATTATTATTTTATATATCCAAAAGCACTGGCCCTTAATTAATTTTGTTGAGTATAATTAGTTATGGCCACAGGTTCCTTCATCTATGCGAAGACGGACATTCACCACAAGTTCGTGAACATGAACGAGCTGGGCGTCCCCATCACCGGCAAGACGTCGTTGCTTCTAGAAGTAAAGACTTGTTCGGAAGCTTCTTTCTTCCTTTCTGAGAAAAGGAATGTCGGAAGAAATGACGGGCGTTTCTTTATGATAATCATCGGCGCGCAAAACGGAACATTAAACGGAATAAAGGACAGCTGCTACAATGGCTGTTGGAATTCTTCAGTTCACCCAAGACGTTCGATTGCGAGGAAGGGCCACTGGCTCAGTTGTTCCCGCTACCGGAAGTTTTGGGTTTCGTGGAAAAACGGGTCCGTGAGCTTTGGCTTTGGGATTCGAGTCGGGAACATGCTGTTGATGAACCTGACCAACGCCCGGCCATTTCTGGTCAACTTCCTCACGGTTATAACGGGGAAGGGAACTACTGAGTGGAAATTCCTCATAAGTGAGTATATATATTCATGTTCCTGGATGCATGTAATGAAGCATTCTGGTCCCTGGTCAAGATGTTACTGAGGACCAGGGTATAAAACGTTTTACTTTTGCGAACGACCCCCCCCCCCCCATTAGGAATAAAGGGGAGCAATTTCGAGCTCGGCTGGTTCGTGGATGGGTGACCGAGAATCTGAAAGTATCTAGGATTCGTTCCTGCCCCACATTGAATCACAGGCGGGAATACTTGTGATGTCACCTTAAGCAAGTGGCTTAGTTAAAAATAAAAAAGGGCCCCAGTTCACCCAGCATAGAATGGGTACCCGGAAGGATGAGATGGGCATATGAATGCTAACCTTGTAGCGCCTTGAACGGCAGCTTGGGTTGCATACAGGGAGTTGAGAAGGAATTGATGGCACTATTGACCGGGGTAATAATGTAGCGCTATGAGCATTCTTTCGAGCGTGGATTTGGCGCAATATAAATGTTCACATTATTTATTATTAATAATAACTTCTAATTGATTATGAGCCATTAAAAAATATAATGTTTCAGACAGACCACCTATGTTTGTGTTCCCTATGGCCTTTGGGGGGTCTGTGATTTCAGTTCTGGAGGATTTGGAAACGAAAAAGGTAAACTCTCCATCATTCGGTGGTACACCTTAATAAGGATACCATGGATGTAGTCAGTACCAGCAGGTGCTCGCAGATGTACTACAACATTCAGCGCTATGCATGTTGTGGATTTCCTCCTGCCCTAAACTGACAAGCCGTGACATGAATGAAATAATCTTGAGAGCAGCTCTAAACTCCATTTTTTAAAAATAATAATAATAAAATAAAGACGTCTCTGCACTGCCCTTGTGCTGACGGCGTTTCTTGTCATTATTACTCAGGAAAGGTATACTAGTATTATTGGTGGGACACCAGTCCAAGATTCGAACTCATGAACTTTGACTCTGGTCCGACGTTCGACCAATGCGCTATCCACCGTCATCTGGTACCGCCCTTCTTATATATATTGCAGGTGATCTGCGACATGAAGGCGACAGACCCGGATAAGGATGTGGTTGTGTTCTCTGTCACAGGCGAATACGCAGACATATTTCACAGTGCAGGTTCCAGCTTGGTTCTACTTGGAAACCTAGACTACGAAAAGAAGTCCATGTACACAGTTCAAGTAACGTACGTATAAAAAACAACAACTTACATTTCATATTATCTGATATACTATAGTAAGGTCATTGTTATTTAATTCACCGGTTTACGGGATTTTCTGTGATAATTTTGGCTCGGGTGGTCGAAGATCAAATTCATACTCTTTTCTATCATTACCACTGCCAATCGAATACTTTTACTTGATTATTTGTATTTCTTCCTATAGTGTAGAGGTAAACTGTTATCAAACACATAATAGTGTATGGTAGTCATAATTCAAAAGCCGTTGCAAGCACACTAGCTAACAATCAACACACTTTCTTTACAGAGCTACCGACGGTATTCATTCTGTTATCACATACTTGACAGTCATCGTTATGGATGTCAACGACAATCCACCGGAAGTGGCGTATATCAATCCAATTGTAATACCGGAGCAAATGCCAATCGACTCTATGATTGGTGTGCTTCTCGAAGCAAGCGATGTGGACACCAACGACAGAGTTACATATGCGTTGGAAGGTTGGACAATTCAGAAACATTGACAAATAATGATTTTACAATATGTTTTTTTACGTTAAAAATAAGTCAACGAATTTTCGAAATCTTGAAATTTGTTCAAAACCACTAATAGCGATATGACAAGAATGTGTAAACGTTTCCCAATGTATCGTCAGCTCAGAGTTCAAAACGTTTAATGAAAAGTGCCATGTCAATATTCATTCATCATATACGTTTAGCAGTATACCTCCTTATAGCACTATACCTAGTATGTGCAGGTATTAATGTTGGTCAACATGTAGCTTGCTGTCCAATACACTTGAGTAGATACGTTTGACCATGATCATGAAGCAACCCGTGAGCGTATACCTTTAATACACAGGCATAACCAAATCCAATAATTATATATAATTTCTCCATTCATTTAGAAGCTCAATTTGTCTATTTCCACAGGGAATGACGCTGCTTACTTCGCTGTCGACTATAGGACTGGCGTCGTGTCTATGAAGAAAGAACTCGACCTCGAGAACATTGCTCTGGGAAACTTCGCGGCAAATCTCACGGTGGTGGCGAGTGATACATTCGGTCACCTCGGTTACGGGACGCTTTCCATAACCGTGTATGATGTCAACGACAATGCTCCGGTGTTCTCACAAACAACGTATCACGCTAACGTAAAAGAGGGTAGTATGGACGGTATGCATGAATAGACGGAAGAGAAAACAGTATTATCCTATTAATTTGTGTAATTATACTAGTATCACCTGAATACGTGTACAACTATAAAGATTCTATCGATCGGTGAAACGTAAGAAATACTAACATTTTAATATAATACAATTACCGAATTACTTAATTTATTATTTTTACCAAGAATATTAATACGCAGGCATAACACTCAAATACTAATATAATGTAATATCATCAACGTTCTGTTCCTCAAAATGACTGTAGCTCTACGAGGGTCGTAACTGGACATACTACGATCGTAGTAAGGATAGACATGCACCTTACTCCTAACATCCAAATACCTCATTATAACACGTATTGTTTTAATCAGATGTGGAAGTGCTGACGTTCAAAGTTACTGATAGTGACCGTGATCCGAAGAATACCATCACACTGAGAGTTTTCGAGGAAGATAACGTGTTCCGTTTGAAGGGCGCTACCTTGCTGGCTCGGGCTGGGTCATTAGATTACGAGGACAAGTCGCTGTGTGATCACCAGAAGGTCGTGGCAGTCCTTGCGACAGATAGAAAGAAGAAAGGACGACAAAATACATCAACAGCTACAGTTATCATGCATGTGAGTTCCAACTGATGCTGGTAATAGTGGCACCGCCGCATAGTCGCAATCCAAATGATAGGCGATGTCCGTTCGCGAGGGTACAAGTTGCTAATGTAAGTAAAATAAGTAATGAAAAACAAAATGTAAGTTTATTAATTATGCATTGTGTTGTGCAGATAGTGGCTGTGAATGAACATCGACCAACCTGGTCAAATAGCAGTCTGAAAACTGTAAACGTTTCCAACGACATTCAACCAGGGGAGATAATCCATACATTGTTCGCTAGAGACTTAGACGATGGTGTCGATGGAAATGTCCAGTATATGCTTATCTCCGTCAGGGATGGTGAGTATGGTAGAATGACATGTTGCATTGTTGGGACAATACTTATTCAATGTTATTTCTTGTAGCAGTATCTCATGACCACAATCTACTGTGTGAATTATTTACAGAACATGGAAACAAAACCAATGGAGTATTCGCCATCGAGAAGACCTCCGGCCAAATCAGAACCGTATCAACGTTCAACAACTCCGGCTCTGATACATATTACTTGCATGTAGAAGCGTACGACCTCGGTACGCCACG
This sequence comes from Lepetodrilus schrolli, assembly GCA_032361225.1. Taxonomy (NCBI): domain Eukaryota; kingdom Metazoa; phylum Mollusca; class Gastropoda; order Lepetellida; family Lepetodrilidae; genus Lepetodrilus; species Lepetodrilus schrolli. Next base: position 18,047 of record JAUTBT010026397.1, read on the forward strand.
GACAACTAATGACGGCGTAATCAAAGTCGTATTATATAGAATCGGAAGTGGTAAAGCTGACGAATATTGCGCACTTCCGGGTGGCGTGCGTGACGTGGAAACGTACTGTGCATCTCTGAGCGGCGCGCTCACACTCCGAGTGATGACCGGTGTTCTGAGTGTGTGCCTCCTCGTCACCAGCCTAGTGGTCATCTTCGGCAGAAAACCCGTTGTCAAGGTTCATTCTGTGAAGTTAGTATTGCACTGGATCGTATGGCGTGGACGTTTTCTGCAATGGCGTAGATACTATTAGGCCACAAGGCCCGTATTTTTGTCTTTAGGAAGTAAATTTAGCGATGTGGCATTCCCGCGGTTCCTCTTAGTGCAACGTGGGCCAGGCACCCGTTCATAGAACAATCGTAGCGCCAAAAGAGTCGTAACTCCCATACGTTAACACGGAGTTACGACTCCCGTAGTGCTACGATTGTTCCGTGAAACGGGTTCCAGCATTTTATTTCTTTCCTGAAGCGTTCTTCATATAGTTTTCAAACTGGTTTATTCCATTATATAGCTTGTCAAGAAAATATTAGTTTCTTATCTCACACGTTGCATTACAGATATGATGCAGAGCAGATGTCTGATAGGTGAGAATAAGTCTCCAAGTCTAACGTATGGATGGGAGTGTCAATGTTCGCGAAGGTTACCTTTCTGACGCGATATTTATAAGATGCGCTGTCGGTAGAGTGGCGATGCAGTTATCATCCTTGGTCTTGTCAGTACCAGCCGGTGCTCGCAGGTTTACTGCAACATTCAGCGCTTTACTGCAACGGGTTTCCTCCTGCCCTAAACTGGCATGCCGTGATATAAGTGAAAGAATCTTGAAAGCGGCTCTAAACCACAATCCACACACACACACACACACACACACACACACACACACACACACACACACACACACACATAACTTATTGATTGTTTTGTTTTCCTGACAGTTTTGAATGCAAAGCATGTGCGCCAATACAGCAAGTCGCGCCACGGGCAACAACTGAAGGCTTTGACGTGTAACTACGCCCGTGTATGGTACAGGGTATTCTTTCAGCAGTGTGTTAACGTAGTATGTCTCCTATATATAGTAGGAATCCACGGTATCCTTTCACGAAGCTCTCTTATCCACTAAGAGACCATAACGCTCTCATTGCCGATAGCTAATACACAGCAAAGAGAGTGCCGTGGTCTCTTAGCGGATAAGAGAACTTTGTGAAATTATACAAGATATACAAGTACTCGAGGATACCTTCTTGTAAGATAGACACCTTAAAGGTATACAATCACAGATTAAGTTGTCGTTTTGGACCAAATGCATGCACTTTTGTACCTCCAAATATATTTTCACCGTCGTAGGATGGGTAAAATTCCATTGCAGTTTACATTTCCGGTAAAGCCCGAATAATCAGTTGGTAATGTACTGTAATATCTCAATTTTCTATAGACTAATAGACTAAGGGGGATAACTCTAATTGTAACTGGTCTTCCTACCTATACAGCTAATAGACATTTATATTTTGAAACGGGTTGGGGGACTTTAAAAGAAAGGAGAAGGAAACGAAATCTGAGTCAATGTTACAAGATACATAATGGTTAGCACCTTCATATTTGTCAGACAAACTCCCAGCAAATGTCAACACTAAATCTAATTATAATCTGAGAAATGCTGGAAATGTGATTGTACCATTTACTCGTACA